>JAJPUD010017922.1:0-30020 GCA_023553655.1 Myrmecobius fasciatus
GAAGATCGGAGGAGAGGCAGAAAGTCACCTTTTCACTCCGCCATCTTCGGTTTCACTGTCTTAAATCTCTACCCAGTCCAGTCCATACTCTACTTACTTGTCAAATTAATCTAATTAAAGAACAGGTTTGACAATGCTTTGGGATTAGAGCTCTAATACCAATTGTCTTTTAGGCATTCACAAGTCATTGAACATATAACACAAGGTTTACTGTGCCATAACATAGCAGTGATATTCACCAAGGACACAGTGGCATCTAACTTCTCTGGATATTAGTCTCCCAGTCTCCATTTGGAAAGAGGTCTGATCAGCAAGACACGTTAATGTGACTTTAACAGGTTGCAGAAATCCACCAAATTTGAGTTACTAGGCTAGGACTTTGTATGCTTTTAGATAGCTGCATCAGAGAAGAGAAAGTCAAATAAGTCCCAGGAAGTTAGTTTTGTCTTCTTGCAGGTAAAGTTTCTCCATGATGTAGTTGGGAGGAAAGAACCTGCATCTAGCAAATGCTTATCTTATCATACTATGTCTTACTCAAACTTCCCATTCAATTGAACCTAATGGCTCCCTATAGCCTCCAGGATAAAATTTTCTTTTTGGTTTATAGAGCTGTCTTTAACCTATCCCTTTCCTAACTTTGTAGTTTTTCTTTCATCTTTTATCTTCTCAAGTGCCATACACTCTATAATCCAGAGACACTAACCTCCTTGCTGTTCTTCCTAAAAGATCCTTCATCTCTTATATATTAGATGTATAGGTGTATTTTTTCAGTAGTTATCTATCATCCATACCTGTTACTATCTCACTTCTCATTTCCTTCTTTTAGTTTCCTGGGCTTTCTTCAAATCTCAGATAAAATTTTTTTTTTCTTCAAAAAGCCTTTCTTTTGATTATTTCTAATTTATCATATGTTTTTATATATAATTATTGGCATGTTTTCTCCCTATTAGAATATAAGCTCTTTGAGGGCAGGTACTGCTTTTCCCCTTTCTTTATATCCCCAAAACTTATCCCCCATAGTAGACAGAATAGCTATTAGTTGAATATTAATGATTATAAACTAATATTACCCTTGGCTAACATTTCTTTTCTAGGCAACAAGATAAAGTTTAGTTGAGGGAGTTTTTGAGCTCCTTTCTACTCCTGGTTCTGATGATTGATATGAAACATTAAATTCATTTAGGAAATTGTAGTAGTCTATGTCTATATGTATTTTTAATATATTTATCACTTTTTATTATCACTTTGAAGTGATTTGTTTGTTTATCTTATCTTCAACAAAGACTCTTTTAGCTAGGTATCAAGATCATAAATAATTTCTGAAAGATACAACAGTAGATAAATTAACCCATAGAACATTAAAAGACAACATTAGAAATCCCTCTAGGACATTGGAAAGTTAATAAGTCAAAAAATATTTATTAAGAACCTACTATGTGGAGAGCAATTTGGAACTATGCTCAAAAAGTTATCAAACTGTGCATACCCTTTCACCCAGCAGTGTTTCTATTGGGCTTATATCCCAAAGAGATCTTAAAGGAAGGAAAGGGCCCACATGTGCAAGAATGTTTGTGGCAGCCCTTTTTGTAGTGGCTAGAAACTGGAAACTGAATGGATGGCCATCAATTGGAGAATGACTGAATAAATTATGGTATATAAATGTTATGAAATGTTATTGTTCTATAAGAAACGACCAGCAGGATGATTTCAGAGAGGCCTGGGAGAGACTTGCATGAACTGATGCTGAGCAAAATGAGCAGAACCAGGAGATCATTATACACGGCAACAACAATACTATATGATGATCAGTTTTGATGGATGGACATGGCTCTCTTCAACAATAAAATGTTTCAAACCAGTTCTAATTGTTCAGTGAAGAAAGCCATATACACCCAGAGAGAGGGATATGAAATGTGGACCACAACACAACATTTTCATGCTCTCTATTAATGTTTGCTTGCATTGTGTTTCCTTTCTCAGATTTTTTTTTCTTGTAGATATGATTTTTCTTGCACAACAAGTGTGGAAATATGTATACATATATTCAATTAGTCAAGTATTTTAATATAATTAACATGTAGTGGATTTCCTGCCATCTAGGGGAGGGGTGGGGACTAAGGGGGAAAATTTGTAACAGAAAGCTTTGTAAGGGTCAATATTGAATAATTACCCATACATATGTTTTGCAAACAAAAAGCTTTAATAAAGAAAAAAAAAAGAACCTACTATGTGCCAGGCTCTCTACTAAGCACTGAGAATATAAGGAAAAGCAAAAGATAGTCCCCACTCTCAAGAAGTTCAGAATCAATTGAGAGAGAATTGAACAAGAACATATTGCAAACAATATGCATATGTATATACATATACCTATGTTATATGTGTGTATACACATATATAGGCACATATATAAGGGATACATTGGAAATAATCAACAGAGGGATCAGAAGAGGCTTATTTAAGAAGATGAGACTTTAGGTAAGACTTGAAGGAAACCAGAATGTGAATCTGAGGAAAATTAGCATTCCAAGCATGGGAGACAATGAAAATGCCTGGATCTGGGAGATGGAGAGTTTTATTTGAGGAACAGCAAGGTCACTGTAACTAGATTGAGAGTACTTGGTTAGAAAGAAGGGAAAGTATAAGATATTAAAAGACTTGAAAGATAATGTGGGAAAGACTATGAAGGTCATTGAAATCCAAACAAAATTGTTTTTCAATTGATCCTGGAAGAGATAGGGTGCATCCTCTAAGGGAGATTTTTGGAAAAATTTGGGTAAAACAAATATAGCATGTTAAAATGTATGTTTTTGTAGGCAGTACCTACATAGGTGATACCACTTCTTTATAGAAATATTGAAGTGTATACAAACACAAGAGTCTGGTTATTAAAGCTTATTTTCAAATATGAATCAGAAAATTAACATTCATTGTCATCTTACATATTTTCCTTTCCATATTTATCTATGCTGAACTATTCATGTCACTAGCTTCCCCATGAGAATCTGGAATATGTGTTTTACAGAACTGATAAGAATACCTCGTAAGATGAGGACTTCCATAAAAATCTTGTGAGATAAAAAAAGATGTCCTATTAAGGTCATCTACTAAAGAGGAAGTTCACATACTGTATAATACATCAGTAATATCACAGTAGATAGCCAGGAAGTAGGCAAAGAGAAGGGGAGAAAGTCATTGTTATTCTCTACTCTCATGAGGGTAGGATGTTTGCCTCTCAGATTTGTGTTGTTTTAAAGTCATGAACCAGCAATCTTCTGGAAAAAAAAACAGACTCATTTACTACTCTCAGAAGGGGCAAGAACACAGGGAGCTGTTCAATTGTGTTTTATTGCACAAGAATGGGAAAGTGCGCACACATACATGTAAGATAATTCAAATAGAAAGTCACTTTAGGTATTAGAATTCTTTCAATATATTGAGTCTCTGGGAGATTTTAGGCTTAGTGAAAATTTGTAGATGTTCCAATATCAAAAAAAAAAGTTTTTTCATTTGTATCATCACCACAATGTTATTAACTCTATATGATATCTCTACAAGCATATGTGAGAAACTTTGTTTTCCCTTTTACAGAATTTAAAATATGATTTTCATTAGATTGATTGAATTTCATTGCATGAAAAGAAGTTTTACTCACTTCCACACAACTACAAAAACTCAAAAATTGGGCCAGTAAACAAAAAGGATATTCATTTACTTGCTGGAATAAGAGCAAAATCATTACTAGCAATTATTGGATAAACATTCTAAGGAATCATATCAAATTTTCAGGTTAAGCTAATAAAATGAACTCTCCAGAATATCGAAATGTCTTTTAAAAAACGAGCAGTGTTATGACCTAGTGACCCATGATTTTGTTTAATTGGCTACTTTGTTTTTGTTTGTTTTCTTTTGTTTTGTATTGTTAAGTAGCAATCCATAACAACCATGTACCATAAATCTAAGGGTGTCTTTTGGAACTAAAATGATTTTGTATAATTGTTTTTTGTTTGTTTTTTATTTCCTTTTTTTGGAATTGCAATGAGGTAAATAAAATTACCCTGTTTATTTAATCTTTTCTTGATGGTTTCACTAGCCCACCTGCAATCCTTTCTCCAAGATCATCATGATATTAGAACATCTACAAATGTGGTAGAGAATGCAAAGAACTGAACTGGTCAGAGAGAAGGAATTCCTTCACTGCCCTTCCTCTTTAGCTCCAGCTTCACAAAATAAACCTACTCATGATTATTTCTAGTTTGGGTTGTCTATCCTTCTTCATTTCAGATGATTCAGTTTGAAGCATGATGGCAATTGTATAATTCAGGCAGCAAACTAGTATGGCAGACTTAAGGCGGCAGAGTAGCTGGGATTCAAGCTGAGAGGTGTTTTGGACTTGGAACTGGAACTGAATTTTATGGGAACTGAGCTTGGCTATGAGCTTCATCCCCTTTTCCTCCCCAGAGACAGATGCTACAAGACACAAGGAGAATTTTATCTCCCACATTTGGTTTCTACCTGAAACAAAGAACTTAAAAAATTATTTTTTGATTTTGTAAACATTCTACATATACTCACAAGGGTATATGTCATCATGTTCATTGGAAAGTAAGCTTCTTAAGAGTACACATTGTTTCATTTTTTATTTTTGCATCTCTACTGCTTAGTATAGTACCTAGCATATCATCAACACTAATTGAATGATTAATTTAGCTTTATCTCACTGGGCACTAATAGAAAAAGAGCAAAATTTTGTAGATTCCTGGATGTGGAGTCAGATATTATCTTAATTTCAATCCCATTTTTGACTTTTATTAGCTAGGTCACCATGGTCAGTAGTCCTGAATAATCTGCAGAGTGTAACTTAATATGAATAGCCACAAAATCTTTTCACTACCTGAATATTCATGTGGATAGCTACTGTATGTTTTGTCTTAATGAAGATAAAAATGACAACTACAACTGTCATTTATCTATCATTTTCAGGTTTGCAAAATGACAAACAGTAACATTTTATCATCATAATAAATTTTGGAAATTGGTATTGTTTTTTTATTATATTCATTTTATAGATAAGAAAATTGAGGCATACAGAGGATAAAAGACCTGCCCAGTGCCACACAACTAATATTATTCTGAGCTCACAGTTAAACTTAGATCTTCTTGTCTCCAAGTCTCTCACTATAATCACTTTGCCACCTAGATGCCTAAATTATAAGATAACAACCAAGAGTTGTTGAAGTATTTTTTCCAACTTCCTGGATTTCTAAAGAACATTTTCTTGCCTGGCTTCTTTTTAAAAACAAGTAACATTAGCAAAGAGTTTACACTATTTACAAACACGTTAATAAGATACTTTATTTGATCTTCACAACAATCCTATGAAGTATATAGTAGAGATATTATTATTTTTATTTTGCAGAAGAAGTATCTGAGGGTTAAAATGTTTTTGGCACTTAATCTAGGTCTTGTAGTGAGACTGTCTTCCGAAAAAATTAATATGGACATACTCCATTGTCACTCCTCATCCCTAGGTTGATTTTTAAGTCACCCATTTGGGGAGGGAGAGAAGAAGAATGGACCGATAGTCTCCAGTTTTTATGAAAATAGCATTCAAAAATTTTAATATGTGGATGATTAGTCTTCCTGGAAAATAGTAATTCCACTATAGAAAAGTAAAAATAAAGAGGGGTTAAAAGTTTGGCCAAAATGCTGTGCAATCAATTGGGGAGAGGATTTGTAGAAGTAGCTTACTGATTCTCAAGCCAACTCTCTAACCATTAAACCATACTGCTTTCCCCCTAATTGCTCTGTTAGGTAATAGGTATGCAAAAATACAATTTTGAGGTGATAAAAAAATTAGAGGTTAAGTTGTCTGGATTTGTCATTGAATCTATCCTGACTTCTGCAACTAAAAACTACAATAAAATATAGAGTAAGTTGAGGTTCTTAGAAAAGTGAATGGAGTTAATGAAACATTTAAGCCAATTCAAGCCACAGAATCATAGAAGTGTCCTCAGAAACTCAAACAAAAAATAATTTCTTGGCATTTGCTAGTGATTATAAAAGGATACAATTAGCAAACCAATAATTTTTCATCAAAAGAGAACATCTTATCCACCACCATGTTGGAATTTCTTCCAGTAGTGAGCCCATCTACTCCAAGTGGCTCAACTAATTTATAAAAATAAAACAAAACAATAAACTTTTGAAAGATGTTCCTGTATTCTCTAGTTTATTTTTAGTCATCATTCTACTTAGAGCCATAACTAAGGTAAAGCAATCAGTGCTTTGTCCAAGGGTACCAAAGAGTGCTGACAGCATTCAGGCACATAGAAAAAAAATAGCTTAGGCCCTAGTTTGCAAAAATAATTATTTAAATTAGGAAGCTACCAGATGAAAACCTGAGATGATAAATTCCTTCCCTTGTCTGCCCTGCATGCCAAGACTTCTTCGTACCCATCACAGGATATAATAATCCCACCTTTCTCCCCCATTAAGTTTAACTAAAGATGAACTTGCTGTTTTCCCTAGGTTTGTAGTACTTACCAAGGGTGCAAAAATTCCTTGTAAAGTATCATCTCAATAATATTTATATAGAACTTTAATGTTTATTAAATACATTTCATTTTAAAAACATTTTTTTATTAAAGCTTTTTATTTTTTCTAACCCCTTTCCCTCCACCCTTTCCCCTAAATGGCAAGTAATCCCATATATGTTAAACATGTGCTATTCTTCTATATCTTTTTATTTTTTTTGCTGAGGCAATTGGGGTTGAGTGACTTGCTCAGGGTCACACAGCTAGGGAGTTTTAAGTGTCTGAGGCCAGATTTGAACTCAAGTCCTCCTGACTTCAGGGCTGGTCCTCTATCCACTGCACCACCTAGCTGCCCTTTCTATACATATTTCCACAAATATCATGTTATATAAGAAAAATCAGATCAAAAGGGGAAAAAATGAGAAAGAAAATGAAATGCAAGCAAACAACAACAAAAAGAGTGAGAATGCTATGTTGTGATCCACACTCAGTTCCCACAGTCCTTTCTCTGGCTCCCTTCATCACAAAACCATTGGAACTAGCCTGAATAATCTCATTGTTGAAGAGAGCCATGTCCATCAGATATAAAACACTTTTCTTAAATTTCATCTCATCTGATCTTCAAAATAACCTTTACAAGGCAGGTATAAATGATCTCTATTGTACAAAGAAGAAAATTGATTTGCCCAGGAGTCTAAAAATGAGGAGACATTTGAACCCAGATCTTCCTGATTTTGACAACTCTACAGTTTATGCTACATAAGTATTAGATATATATTGAAATTTTAGTCCTTATTGTGTTGTGAAATAGCTACAAGACTTTGGAGAGGTTATTTGGTGCAGTAGAGAGAAAATTGGACATGGATGACTTTCACATGGGCTGCTAGGTGGTGTGATGGCTGAAGCCTTGGACCTGGATTCAAAAAGACTAGCACTTAGTAGTTGTGTGGTGCTAAGGAAGTCTCTTAACATCTGTCTGTCCCAGCTTCTTTATACATAAGTACGTATCTATGGGTATAAAATGAGATAATATTTGTAAAGCGTTCCTAAACAATGTGCTACATAAACGGTATCATCATCATCACTACTACTACTAATGATGATAATAATTCCTTTCTCATCTTCACTTCTTAAGCAATCAACATTCCCTGAGTGACTTCTGTGTACCAGGCACTGAACTAGGAATACAAAAGCAAAAGAAGGAGCTCTTGCTTCCTGACTCTAATCTCACATGGTAACCTTCCATCTCCTGGAATGCCTGTCATCTTTTAAAGAGCAGTTTAATTACCATGTCATATCAAAGGCCTTTCTTGATTCTCCCAGTTACTAATGCCTTTCCTCCCCAGAGTAAATTACTTTTAACTTTTTTTGTCTATGTTTTATGCATCTGTGTACATACTGTATTCTCACTCTCATTTAGCCCTCTAAAATCATAACTTTTGTTGGGATATCAGTATTCTGAGGTCATAATGGTGCCTGGCATGTCAGCTTAGGCTATGGACTAGACAATATTTCAATGATGAGAAAATCTCTCTATCAATGTTGTTTGACACTTTCTCTGCAACTTATATTCTCTTTATCTGGCAGTGTTATGATATACTGAGAATTTAGAAGTACATATGTACACATGAGTAGCTCAGGGCCCAAAGGCCAGTATGTGTCATTCACCTAATCTTGTCCCAAACCTCTTGGTTTCAAGGCTACTTTACTGTTTCTCATATTATAGGTGGTTAAAAAGTTTTTGCTTAATTGAATTTTAATGTGCCATGGAATGATGAGATAGGAATTTGAGTTCTGGCCATGCTATTTTCCAATTGTGGAACCTTGATAAATTCAGTTAACTCTCTTAAATTTTAATGATACGCTTTATAGGGTTTCATGAGAATCAAACATTAAGTGGCATTAAAGCAATTTTTTAAAATAAAATGTAAACAATGAGCTACTTCAGAAGGTAATATATTATTTTGTTATGACAAATTTTAACAAAAGGCTTTGGAGAAAAGTGATCAAAAGTATAATTCAGTTTATTCTACCTTGTTCAGAAGGTAAAAACATCTGTGAAATAAATCGACTGAATATAGCAGAATGATATGCTCTTTTAAACCACTAGAGGGAACTCTGATCACCTACAACTGAATTGTTTATGGTATAGTTGGAAGCAAACACTTGTGAAGTTGGGGAAAAACATCTATTCTTTCCAGTCACAATAGAAGAACAAGGATATGTGAGTCTTCTCAATGCCCTGTCAATTCCTGAGAAAATGGCTTTTAAGGAGACATGAATTGGAAGAACTTAATCAGACCTCATTAAGTATATGCAGAAGAAATCTATGTAGAAGGCAGGGCAATCTACAAAGTGCTAAAGGATTGATCTTAAGATATCAAAGAAAGGAAGATTCCAAATGGATTCAAAAGACCACAGAAGGAACTTATACATAAATATGCATATTCAAGTCAAGGAAATAAGTACTTATTATGTGCTTACTAATATGCCAATATATTGAGTCTTAGAGATACAAAGCTAAGCCAAATCAAATCAATCAATCAATCCATCAATCCCTGCTATCAACGATCTCACAAATTAATGGGGAAGATAATGTGGGAATACACATATATGTTATGTATGCATAAAAATAAATATATGGGCAAAGAGTTGACAAGATCTTCTCAGTAGTTTCAAATGTGTTGTGCATGATTACGTACATGAACATGCATCCATACATATATAGCATATAGTATGAATACACATATAACAAATATCTAAATATATTATATATGTATACAAGTGCTTCTACACGTGTGTATGTGTACAGATGGAACTTATGGTAATTTGTATTGATGCTAATTTGATTTTATATAAAGAATTCTGAAAGAAATTCATGTTCTTCCTCTCTATTCCTACCAAGCCCTTATGTATTTGGCCCCCAAATGTTGTTTGTTCCTTCTCCTGTTCTTACTTCTGTGACTTGGTCCCTCCCTCTTCTTGATTCTTGTGCTGATTCTCTCCCACCACAGGCTCACAACCCCCTTCCTTTCTCTCTCCTCCACATCTGTGGGGAAATTCTCATTATGAAAAAATCATTTTATATAGAGGTGGAAGGAACAGTCCATTCAAGCAATATTTTTATTATATAAGTGTGTATGTGATACATATAGACATATTTTGTTATTTTAGATAATATATGCATTTACACATGCATTTCATATATGTATATATGCAAAGCATATATATCATGGGTATAATGCAGGCATATGGGTATTTACATTTCTATATAGTAGACTTAAATATTTGTATATATGTATATATGTTAATGTAATATATAGAGGGTTTTGTGTAAAATATCACATCTTTATAATCAATTGATTGAAAAATATAGATATTATATAATGTTTACTTTTTTTGTTTTCCAAATAAATGAGCCTCTTTGTTGTTCTTGGTATACAACATTCCATCTCTTGCCTATGTATTTTTGTATATACTTTCCTACTCCCTATCATCTCATAGCACAGTTTAGGTATCATGTCCTTTTTTTTCCCATTAAAACCTCCAATTGTTAGTGCCCTCACCTCCAACTGAAACAGTTTTGTATTTCTTTCATATATATATATGTGTGTGTGTATATATATATATGCCTAGACATACACAGATGTATATGTATACATATGTATTCTTATATACAAACCCATATTAAAATGTACATTTATGTGTAGGACATATGTGAATGACTTGAATATAGGTAGTAGGGTCAACAATGGCCAAAGTTTTGGACCTAGAGTCAGGAAAATCTGAATTCCAATTATTCCTTAAATACTTATATATAGTCTTAGTATTGATATATACTCTTACTGATATATACTGATATATAGTCTTAGACAAGTCATAATATATCCAGTTTCAACTGTAAAATGGGAATAATAATATCATCTACTTCTCAGGGTTATTGTGGGGATAAAATGAGACAATATTTATAGAGCTTTACTAACCTTAAAGCAGTAATATGTGTATGCAGAATTGATGAGTATAAGTATATATACATGTATGTATATAAAGACATAGATTATATATAAACAATACTCAAACAAATAAAAATATTTGTGTATGTATACATATATATCTGTGTATACACATGCAAATATCTACATGCATATGTGGGCATATTGCATAGCAATACATATATATATATTATATATATACATACTTTTTTTCTGTGTAAGTATTGTTTACAAGTAGAAAGTAAATTACTCCTTTAGTTACATTTTTCTGTTATATCCTCAGCTTCTAGCAGTGCTTGGTTCATCTTAAGCACTCAATTAAAGCTTATTGGATCGAATTCAAGTGAATTGTTGTTTTTAATAAAATATTTGATTAAGAAGTAAAAAAATGTATCTTTGACAGATTCCCATAATTGATTTTCATGCATATTTCAAATGTAAATGACTTTACAACTGCTGAAAATACAGAAATAACTTTGACCAACAATCTATTAGGTGTTGACTTCAAGTAAAATATTAAACATGGAGAATCAAATTGAACAAAGTTAAATTTTGGTATTGTTGATTGTTTTGAACCATGGAATACAATGAATTTTCCACTGCTAAATATGCCCACAATGTGAAAGAGAATGACCTTAACATCCACTCTGAAAAAACAAATGAAAATAAAACTCCCAGCTTGTCACATATAGTTAGATCAGCAGTTCTTCAGAGCAATTTAAATGTTTAAAGTGCTTCAAATGATAGTGAATTGAAGATATTGCAATTTAGAAAACAGTACTTTTGATGTTCTCAAACTACATGTTGCTACAAACATGCATTTTTGACACATGCTCTCCCAGGAAAGTTATAATGGTTATAAATCACAGAATATCAAGAATGCAGAATAATTAAAAGTGTTTAATGCCCAAAGGATAATAGGCATATGGTGGATAAAAGCAGGCTATGTAACCAATTGGCATTCAAAGTAACAAAAACACATTATTATATATAAAACTTCCTGGAAAAATAAGTGAACTTGTCACAAATAAAGGATGAAAGAATAAAACACAAAAGATGATTACCCCAAGTACCATAATGATGGTCCTTGCATGCCAAAAGGAAAAAAAAAAAGAAAGCCTATAACAAGTTAAATAGATTATTAACAAATATCTTTTTTACAGGAAAACACACACAATAGTCAAAAAGTATGAGGAGGCAGAAGTTATGGTTTATATCTATGGAATTTGGACACATGAAATATATCTTTCAAAGTATCACAGTATAAATTGAATGCCAACATTCACATAAGCAGAAAGTTTGTTTCTTTAATCCATTTACTGTTTCCCTCATATAAAATCTTCTTTTCATATTAATTTGTACTATCTGAACAAAAAGGCCAATTTGGTAATAGCAAGTTTCAGTTGGTCATCTTGTTCCTAAAATTAGTATATATAATGGAAGGTACAATGCAGTAGGGATAAATGTAAGATGTGTGGTCTTGGGCAAGTTATCTGACTTTTAGGAAAATAATAATAACTTTAAAGAAAAGGGCAAAATCTTCATGTAAGATAAAGATTTCAATTGATAGAGATGTGAAGCGATCATTTTCTGGGAATGAAAAATATTTTGGGTAAATAGATGAAAATGGGGACTAAAAGAATGAACAGTTAAGTCAGAGCATAGTACATCAAATGAAGAATGATGAGACTCATCATTGATTACATTATTACAATCATGTAAAAGGACTTCAACTAGTTTAGTAATTATATGAATGAAGAAAAGCTGATAGATGTGAGGAATATTGCAAAAGGAAAATTGAGAGGTTTGACAATGAATTAGATGTGTGATGTGGATGATAAGGGAGAAAGAAGAGTCTAAGATGACTTCAGCACTGAGTGCCAATTATGTATGACATGCTATAAGTAAAGTTGCTGTTGCCATGCTTGAAGGAATATGTCTTAAATTAGAGTAAATATTTTACTTCAGCATTGTTCAGTAGAAATTGTGCTAGTTAGTTTATAGTTAGAGAGTATACATTTCGAGTCTTGACTTCTGATTATTTCCTTTGTGACTCTGGCTAATTCATTTTATCTCTCTGAGTAAGTTTCCTCATCTACCAAAAAAAGAAATAGGGACTATATCTCTAAATTTCCCTCAAACTCAAATGTGTAATGCTATGATCTTCAGAAAGGGTATTTTTCAATTCTTCTATAATAACATCAATTACAATAAGAATTGATGACTGAAAGACTGGCACTAATATTTAGTTGTTGTTGTTTTTTAAATAAAAGAAAAGTAATTTCCTGTGGAAAGGAATCAATGTGAGAGATATTATAAAAGTAGAATCAACAGAACTTGGCAACTTACTAGAAATGTGGAGTGAAAATTAAGGATATTGGAGATAATTTATATTGGAGATGAGAATTTACATGACAGGGAGTATGTTGATACCTAAACAGGAGAAATTGGGAAGGCAGGAAGAGGGGTATTTTTCTAGAGTAAACATATGGTTCTGCTTTAGACCTGTGGAGTCTAAATATGGCATCTAGTTGAAAATGTCCATTAGGTAGTTGACATAGGACCAGAGCTCAGAAAAGAGAGAAACTGAGGCTGGGACTTTGCTTGGAGTTGGGGATGAGACTAGAAAAATGGATTGGATAATTGTCTATATAAAAATAATAATTAAATCTGTGGGAGTTAGTGTAAAGAAAGAAGAAGGAAAGGGCAAGTGAGAGGTATAAGAGCTCAAACCAGAACTTGAAGATATACAAATAGGATTTTCCTTAGAAAAACATCAATTTCATTTAGAAAATTAAAAAAAAACTATTCCTTAACTATAGTCCTATTTGTCTGCACTCTATCCTCAATATACTAGTATTGTATTATATCTTCTCACAAGGTAAGCTTTGTAGGTTGTGTTTCCATGTAAGAATTGAAGCTTATTCAATAATTTCAGGACAATTAAAGAAAAAAATATATTGTTTCCTTGAAGTCCTTAAAATATCTGAGTCAGCTCACCCAGGAAAGCTATAATTTTTTCTTAACTGTTTAGGGGAATTATGGATGTTTTTGTAAGGGTAAGGAAGATCAAGACCTTGCAGGAATATGAGAGAATGCACTGGGCTTTCACCTCTATCCATAAAAGAGGTGAATCCATAAAAACTCTACTTTAAATAAGCAAGTTATGCTCCAAATAGTTAATTCTTCCATCATATTTATTATAAGCTAAACAAAAGCAAGCATGGAGAAGAAGAAGAGGTGGAGTACTGTAGAAGGATCCGAGTGACTTGACTAGTCACATTATAAAAGAGAAATTATTTGTCTACTGGATATTATTTGCCTAACAAACCTCAACCAGCAAAAGTATTTAATACTAAAGAACTCATTATCAGTCTCACAACATTAAAATCACATCAACAGATAGAATTCAGCTGCCTATGATATAAAAAAAGATTCCTAACTTTTGAACACCCTCATCAAAATCTAGAATTATATCATTGCCTCATACATTTAGAGTTGCATGCAACCCTTTTATTTTCATATGAGGAATCTGAAGTCCATAGAAACAAAAGAACAATATAATAAATGACATATTGGCAGCTAGTTGGCTCAGTAACCAGGAAGACCTTAATTCAAATTCAGCCTCAGATATATTACTAATTGTGTGACTCTGAGCAAGTCACTTAACCTTGTTCACCTTAGTTTCCTCGTCTGTAAAATGAGTTGGAGAAGGAAATGACCACCCACCCCAATATCTTAGCTAAGAAAATCCCAAATGGGGTCACAAAGAATTGTACATGACTGACTGAACCACAAGAGTAAGTGGCAAAGATATTACCAAGGAATAAAATGAACCCTTCCCAAGGCACTTAAACGCTTTATTCAATAACCCATGTCAACTGTAGAAATACAACAAAGTGATTCTTAGAATGGCCTTTCTATGAATGAATTTCATACTTCAAAGTTGCCATTTTATTTCTCTCAAACTAGGACGGCTCATAAAGAATCAGTATAATAAGCCCTGAGCTGACATTTTCCCTTAAGGAAGGGTGGCCTAGCTGTGCTAGCTAAGGCAGGAATCAGATTAAGGCTAACTTGTAAGGAGGCACTGTACACTTCACCATTATGATAAGTTAGTTGAGCTGTCCTTCACAATTTGTTCAAACATCTGGTTACCACTGCTAAATAGGTTTTGGAGAAACATATGGTCCTCATTTCAAATGCTGCAAACACCATCATGATGTAGACTGTGAAATTTTAAGGAAGACTACTACTGTTTTGATTATAATCTCAGACAGAAAATAAAAGCAAACTGCGTGCTAAACTTTGGACTACAAGAATTCCAGTCCCCCATAAAGGGCTTCTCTACTCCAAAGTGGCATTTTTATTTATTACTATTATTACAGAACAGACCAATTACCAAAGAAAGACACCTATTTCATTGTTTTCTGTTCCACTTTGTGAAGTTATAACCAAAAAGGGGCAAAAAAACCATAAATATGTCAAAAACAGTTAAAATTAACGAGGCTTTCCTTTTAATTATATGTTATGCAATGTGGAGTTTCAAAGTTACATTTCAGCTGCCACTCCAATTAATTAGGCATTGAGTTGTATGTGTGTGTGTGTGTGCCCGCGCGTGTGTGCATGTGTGTATATGTGTGTTTTAATTAGACTGCAGTTAAGTAGCAGTCTTTTATCTCTGAAAAACAGATGAAAAGGTTCGGTTAAGAATTGGGGGGTTAATCCAGCTGCTTAAAATGTGTGCTGTATTTGACTATTTGCCAAGAAAGTCTGTGAATACATGAGCCAGCTGGCATGAGGGTGGATGATGGGAATCTCTCAGCTGATTAGAACTATGGTTGAGGCTTTTCTTTTTTTCTTTCTTTCTTTTTTTTAGACATACTGCTTTTAAAATACTGAAGAGTAAGGCACTCGACCTTGGCAGACCAGCAATTATGCCAGCAAGCAATTCGATATTTAGATAGTTTTCCTTTTAAAATATCATTCCTGAGTCATACTGCCTGGACCACTGAAACAAGTCATTTATTTAGGTTTTCTTTAAAAAAAAGACTAAGAGAAATAATATATTAGATGATTGCAAGTTGTGAGGTTGGCAATTCTTGTAATTCAAAAGAAGTAAAATATTTTAAAGTATGCAACCCCATATAGATAGTTAAATATAAACTCTAGTATGATATCACATGCTTTTCACTTTATAGTAATAAAGGGAAAGAGACTTCAAAGGTTATTCAAATTATTGATTTTTAACAAACAATCTCATTTTCCCTCTTCTCTTGAGCTGGTGAATTGGATTCCTCTATTGGACTAAGATACATTTTCCATGGGTACAGTTAATGCTGCTTAAATATTGTGTCATCTGCTCCTTCTTGTGCTTGTGTGTGCATGTGTGTGTGTGTCTGCATGCCAGGTGTCAATGTGAAACTTGCCATTCTAACAAGTCTTACAACAGACTATTACTTTGATTTCTTCCACCTGGTTCTTGCTGAAGCAACATGTCTGACGAGCCATGTGAGTTATCTGAGAAGCTGTCAAAAGACTGAGAAGATGTGGGAAGTTTTCAAAAACCTGGCCCAGCCTGTCTTCTCAATTGTAACACTTTATGACACTTTTATTTTTTCTCCCAAACCTCAGATGTTTGAATTTCTTTCCACTGAAGCAGTGGAGATGGCAAGAAGGTTTCAGTCAGAGTGAGGAGGGGCCCATGATGAGAGGAGCTGACCAATTAACAGTAAATAGTAATTCCCCTTACTCTCCCTTTCTCTCTCTTTTTATCCCTCTTCTTATTTCCCCCCTTTTCTCTCTCTCTCTGTCTTCTTCTTCTTCTTCTTTTTTCTTCTCTGTCTCTGTGTGTGTCTCTGTCTGTCTTTGTCTCTGTCTCTCTCTGTCTCTCTCTATCTCTGTCTCTCTGTCTGTCTCTCTCTCTCTCTCTCTCTCTCTCTCTCTCTCTCTCTCTCTCACACACACACACACACACACACACCCCCACACACACCCAATCCTTCCAAATCCAAAACACAGTTTGTTTCACTTTATAGGGCTTTAAAATAAGACATCTCCTTGATGCCTGTTCCTTCACAAAAATCCTTTATTTTGGCCAACTCTGACCATCCCTTCTATGGCTAGGTGATGAAACTAATACCCATGTTGAACTGATGCGTAAAAAAGCACTAATGAAGTGATATGTTTATCCATATAATCAAAACTCTCAAAATTATTTTTGCCTCAATTGTCTGAATATATGCAAGTAAAGACATTCTTTCATATTTCAATTAGATAACTAATTTAGCATAATTGATTTCAATCAATTTTTATGTATTAGCATTATAGAATGCTTCTTCCTTTGATGGATTAATCCTTAATTATTTTATCCTTAAGGAGAGAAATATTGAATAGAAGAGAGGAAAAAACCCAGCATTTGATTTAATTTGATTTGAGTTTGAATCCCTGCTAGACTATTTATGAATTTGGACAATTGTCTTCTGAAACCTAGATTTCAATTTTTTCATATGTAAAATAGATAGACTAGACACTACCTAAACTATTTAAACTGTAAATATTATAATATGATTCTTATATTATCTCTTTAGTTTTCTTCACAACAATATTATGAGCAAATTATGAAATCATCAGTTTAATTTTATAGATTAGGACACCAAAGATCAGAGTGGTTGGGTGACAAAATTATTGGGTTAGTGGCAAGCCTGGGATATAAATCCATTTCTTCTAATTTCCAGGTCAGTGCTTTTTTCCACTCTTCATTATAATTTATTCATTAAATAGCAATCAGGATATTCCTTGCAGTACTTTTTCAATATAGGAAGAACAGAGTGGGGATAATTTATGCAAATTATCTATCTATCTATCTATCTATATGCATACATATAATACCTAAAACAAATTGTGCTGTATGAATATAATGGACTTCTACTACACTATAAGAAATTATTTGAAGAATTTACAGAATCATGAGAAGACTTATATGGACAGATGCAGAGGAAAGTAAGTAAAGCCAGCAAAACAATGAGTACAATTACTATAATAATGTAAATTGAAATAGCAAGACAACAAAAATAAATGGTACATAATTAGTGATGATTATACTTGATTGTAATAGAGAGTTGAGAAAATGAATATTCTTCCCTTCTTTGAAGGGCTGGGGGACTATAGGTAGGTATAGAATATATTCTATCCAGTGTGATGATACAGGATATAGTCTCTGCCACTGGGGAGGCTCATGGACCTGCTCCAAATAATGATTCTCATGGAAATTATGAACAGTTTTTTTTTTCTCATTTGGGACAGTTTTCCACTCTCCTTAGGCAACTTAATGACCCTTGCACAACTCAATTGCTGCTCAAGTTAGTATGTAAAGTCAGAATTCCCAAATTTAGGAGATCCTCTGGAACTATTCAAATAGCACTAAGAACCACAACATTGTGCCACCATGTCTTATAAATTAGCCAGAAATAGATTAGCCAGAAATAAATAAATTAGCCAGAAAAATTATGCTCGATCAGGGCCTTCACATACCATTCACTAGTATGGTATCAATTGTTTAACTTATTTTTTAAAAGTCCCCAATCCAGAAAATGAGATGGGCAAATGAGATTTGTGTAAATTAAAAGGGGAAAAATGTTGAACACAAAGATGAAGTACTTTGGACTGAGAAAAGCCCAGCAGGTAAAACCAGAAAAGAACAAATCCATAAGAAACTGAGAAAAATAAAAATCCTGGTTACAAGGACTAGAAGAATATCTATTTGAAGGAAATGATACAAGAAATGAAAATTTGAATATTTAGGGAGGAAAATATGGCAAAGAGGATTAATACTTTAAAGCAGATGTTAGTAAAAGTACCCCAAAATAAAACTCCTTCAAAAAGTAGATTGGACAAAAGGACAAAACACAAATAGAGATTTTGTCAGGCCACAAGAAATATTGAAACAAAATCAAAATTGAAAAAAATAAATATATTATCAAAATAATAGGCCTAAAAAGTTTTATCTATTTTTAATGCACCTTGTTTTTTTAATCATTTTGGAGAGAAAAATCAGAAGCAAAAGGGAAAAACCATGGGAGAAAAAAAAAACAGAAAAAAAGAAGTGAATATAGCATATGTTGATTTACATTCAATCTCCATAGTTCTTTTTCTGGCTGCAGATGGCATTTTCTATCCAAAAACCTGTTAGAATTGTTTTGGATCACTGAATCATTGAAAACAACCAAGTTTTCACAGTTGATCCTTGCACATTTTTGTATTTATTGTGTACAACGTGTTCATGGTTCTGCTTGTTTTGCTCACCATCAGTTCATGTAAATCTTTCCATGCCTTTCTAAAATCAACTTGTTCATCATTTTTTATAGAATAATAATATTCCATTATCTTCATATACCACAACTTATTCAGCCATTCCCCAATTGATGGGTATCTATTCATTTTCCAATTCTTTGCTACCACAAAAAGAACTGCTACAAACTTTTTTGCACATGTGAGTCCTTTTCCCTCCTTTATGATTTCCTTGGGATACAGACCCAGTAATGACACTGCTGTATCAAAGGGTATGCACAGTTTTATAGCGCTTTGGGCATGGTTCTAAATTGTCTCCATAATGGTTGGATCAGTTCATTATTCCACCAATAATGTATTAGTGTCCCAATTTTCTCACATGCCCTTTAACATTTAGCATTACCTTTTTCTGTATCTTAGCTAATTTGAGAGGTGTGACATGGTACCTAAGAGTTGTTTTAATTTGTATTTCAGAAAATATAATGTAAGAATCATTAGACTGTCTTAAATATCATGATTCTCACTCCACAAAAAAGCATAGTTCAAGTAATTATAAATTACAACAACCCAGATCTTTTAGAACTAAAAGGCAGTAAAAAAAAATAGAAAGTGTGTACTGGTCACCTCCTAAATGAAACCCTCAAAGGAAAATTCTCAGCAACCTCAAAGTCAAAAGGAAGCAAGCAAGCTTTTATATAGTGCACTTATTGTGCTAAGCTTTTTATATATCTTATCCTATTTGATCCTCATAATAACTCTGTAAGGTAGGTGGTATTATGACTCCCGTTTTAGTTGAGGAAACTGAGAGAAAAAGGTTAAAAACTTGGCCAGAATTACACATAACTTCTGTCTTAAAGAGGATTTGAACTTAGATCTTTCTGATTCCAGCCTCAAAACCTATCCACAGCTCCACCTAGCCATCTAAGTTAAAGAAAAAAAGACTATGAACTTTCAAAAAAGAAAGAATCTGAATACTACAGAGATCACATAAGACTTTACAACTGTCACATCAAAGGAGAGGAAAGCTTAGAAATGATATTACAAAACTGATTATAATGCTATGGGGGAAGGAGGGAAGGGGAATAAGTGGAGGGGAAGGGGAATAAGTGGAGGGGAAGGGGAATAAATCTTTAATGAAATAGAGAATTTCGAAGCATTCATGATGAAAGGCCAGAATTGGGAAGTTCAGAAATGGAAATTGAAAAACAAAACAAAACAAAACAAAGTTTCATGTAATTTATCAATTGGAAAAGATTGTGTGAAAATAAATTGAGTATGTATTAATAAAAGAAGAAATAAAAGAGGTCCTTTTAGAACCTTAATGTTTTCAAGAATTGGGCATCTGACCTCAAAGTTCAGTGAAACTTTTTTTTCTCAAGTTAATGATCATCTTTGAATTGTCAAATATAAGCGTCTTTTCTGAATCCTTATCCTTTTTATACTCTTTTCAGCTGTTGAAACTGTTGATTTCCTCTTTAGAAGTCTCTTTCCATTTGTGTGATTATTTCTTCTCAGGATCATTTAATAGATTAATATTGAAGTAATACCATCTTCCCTGTCACCCAGACTAGTTGGTAAATATCAGCATTATCCTTAACACCTTTATCATATTAGTCCAACATATACAATCTGATTTTAAGTTCTTGTTTCTATAAGAACTTTGCAACATGTCCCACATACATCCCTTTCTCTTTATTTATACTACCACCACTATCCTAATCATGTTAATTTTTAAATTATTTTTCCAAATTCTATAATATAATCATTTAGTAATTTGATATGTCATTGAATAAATAAGTCTGTTTATACAATATTCTCATTTCAATTATATTGTCTTGGCTGCCCTGTGAGCAAATTTTATTCCTCTAATTGTTTAGGTCTATCCTTATTCTCTTAAAGAATATTTTGTTGTTATATTTATATAGTTTCTGTGTATGTCTTGGTAGTTAGACTCCCAAGTACTTTATATAGCCAGCAGTTATTTTAAATCATTTTTTTCAATCTATTTCTTCCTTTTTGACTTTATTGGTTATACACTAAAATGCTGATGATTTGTGTGTATTTATTTTATAGTCTAATTCTGGTGAAGTTATTGATTCTTTCAATTAATATATAATAGACTTTATAATACTCTCTATGTAAAACATCTGTATATAGTGATAATTTTATTTCATCTTTGCATATGAGTATTCTTTGAAGTTCTTTTCTTTTTTTGGCTATAGTTAGTATTTTTAATATGTCAAGTAGATGTAGTAATAAGGGACATCTTTGCTTTACCCTTGATTTTATTGGAAAGACTTCTATTATATCCTCATTGTTTATAATGCTGGCTGGTAGATTTACATGAAAACAAATTTCTATATAAAGAAAAGGTAAATTTAATTCCCATTTTAAAGTCTGAACAGATGTTATATTTTATTAAATATTTTTTCTTGTATCTATTGATATAGCTACATAATTTAATTGTTCTTGATATCAACATGGTTGATAACATTTATAAATTTTCCTATATTGAAACCATCTCCACATTCTTGATATAAATCTAACTTTCTCACAGCATATTTTTTCATATTTTGGTATAGTTTTTTAATGTTTCATTCAATGTTTTAATGTTTCATTTATGCATTAATTGCCATCAAGAATAGTGTTCTATCGTTTTCTTTCTCTTTTTGGAGTCTCCTTGATGTAAGTATCAAGACTATATTTGAATTATAAAAGGACTTTGGTAGAATCTCTTATACTTTCAAAAATCTTATGTCATATCATTAATGTCTATAAGCTCCTGGCCGAGCTATTTTGCTACAAATCAGAGAATGTCATGACCTCAAAAGATTCAGAATATCTAACTCAAATAGCAGTTCAAAGATCTATGTTGCGTGTCTGCAAGCTGAATCATATTACCAATGATGAAATATCTGAGAAGTGATAAAAATAAATCACTGTCATATATGACTGGATAAGGAGGTGGGATAATCATATAGGAAATATAAATGATAATAGATTGATATCTTACATGTTAATATTGATATCCTTGAGTTAGCAAAATAGGAGGGGCACCAATACATTGGCTAAATCATCTGTACAAAGACAAATGAGAACCTCTTAGGAAAGAAAGATAATATTGTAAATTAGTGTTATTAAATTCAAATAAAATAGGGGCCATTTCGCTGTACATAAATATCCCTCCAGCCTCATTTTGACTTAGAAAATCACATATTAACTATGTTTTGTTGATTTTTTATTTATTTTGTTCAATATTTCCCAATTATATTTTAATCTGGTTTGTATCCTACTTGAGGATGTTGATAACATGCAATGTTGGATCTTGAAGGGTATGTGTTTAACATATCTGTTGTAGAGGATAGTATTAACACTCGTGGAAAGAGCACCCTACTCCTTTCAACAAAGTTTCTAAGTGATTATGGTAATGTTTTGAGAGGCATTTTGTCATAGTGGATGGAAAATTAACCTAGAAATTTAAAAGGATCTACATTTAAGTCCAACAATTGTTTAACTCCAATAAGGCAGGCTACTTAACCACTTTATCCTGCAGGCAATTCTCTAATTACATAAGTCACAGAGGAATTGTACATATGCATTTGCAGAGTTTACTTAACAGAGAGCTCCTTATGTTAATTAACTCTTAAGTCTGGATCACAAAAATGTGTGTGTGTGTGTGTGTGTGTGTGTGTGTGTGTGTGTAAATTCTAGATGATGATGCCATTACTTTGACTTGCTTAATTTTTTGGAAGTCAAATTAGAACTTGAGGCTTCAATATGATGTGAGATGTCATTATTCAGTTTATGTTAATTGTAAAGCATTTAAGACTATTGAGAGAAGTGCATGTATTTAAGGTTATCATTTCTTGTTTGTTTTTCATAAACAAATAAGTGACAACAAAATAGCTAACAAATAATGGATAAGCACACATTTAATCTATTCTAATTGTCCTCAGCAGTTCACTGCTCTATCTTGAAATTCTTAAAATCAGAAAAGGGACAGCATGGAACAGTTCCCATTTGGTGAATGCATCATGCCACATCATCCCAGTGATGCCTCCAGTCTGTGAAAATCAAAGAAAAGGATTAATACAATGGCAACATAACAAACATTGAGACAGATCACTCCTATCCAACATCCATAATAAGAAGCAAGTCTAAGTTGGAAACATAACCAAAAAGGATGCCTAGACATTGACAGAATTTCATGCTAGGCTTCAAAATGTCTAAAGAGACAAAAAATTAAATGTACCTGTATTGGCAAAAATTTCATCTTTAGAGGGAATGTATCCACTTAAGCCAGAATTTGTCCAGTATGGTGACAGGCCTCACTACTGAGGATATTTGTAATCTGTGATTACCTATATTCCTTGTGAAAATAATACCATATTGAGAAACATCTACATGCAATTGTTACAGTATTTCTAAGATATACCTATTAGTGACATCATATCTATGAGTAAGACCTGGACTCTTAGCCACCTTCTGAAATTTATTGCATTAAATATCACCAAGGTATCCAAGACCAAGAATCAGTTCTAGAAGTTTTCAGCCTCTCCCCAAAACAGTACTGACAATAAAGATATATTTTCCTTGGGGGGGGGAATCTGGCCAAGAATTTGGAATAGGGATAAAGTGTTGAACTTGAAATCAAGAAGAGATGGGTACACATTCTCCCTCAGATATTTACTAGATGTGATCCTGAAAAAAATCACTGAATCTGTACCTCAATTTACTTATTAGTAAAATCTGTCATTAAGTCAATAAAAATTTATTAAGCAGCTATTGTATGCTATAGGTACTGTTCTTAGTGCTGAGAATACAGAGAAGCAAATGGCAGCATGTGTCCTTAAAGAGGTAACAGTCTTATGCAGGAGACAACAAAAAAATATATACAAATAGGGTATATACAGAATAAATTAAAAATAATTAAACTGAGGGAAAGAAGTAGAACTAAGAGAGATTGGAAAAGGTTTCCTATAGAAGGCAAAGTTTTAGTTGGGACTTAAAGAAAACCATGAGGCAGAGATAAGGAAAAAGATTAATACAGGCAGAAAATCATTACAGATAGAGAAAATGCCTAGAGTCAAGAAATAGTCATTGGTCAGGAATTCAGTATCACTTGATGGTAGGATTTCTTATGGTAAGTAAGGTGTGAAAAAACATGGAGGTGTTTATAAAGGGTTTTGAATGCCAAACAAAGGATTTTGGTTCTTGAGCCTGGAGGTGATAGGGAGCCACTGGATATTATTAAATAAGGGAATGGAGGTGACATGGTCAGACCTTCACTTTAAGAAAATTACTTTGGTGACTAAAAAGAAAATAAATTGGAAGGGGAGAGATTTGATGCATGTAGAACCACCAGCAAGTATTTGCAATAGTCCAAGTATGACATGATAAGGGTCTGCATCAAGTTGGTGAAAGTAAATGAAGAGAAAAAGGGATGTATTTGAAAGATGTTTGTGAAAGTGAAATTGACAAGTTTTGTACTGGGATGAAGCATAGTTAGGAATACAATATTATATATATCCTGATTGTAAGCTTGGGAGATTGATAGGATGATGGTGCCCTCAATAATAATAAGGAAGTTAGGAAATAGAGAAAGTTCATAGAAAAAATAGAAATTCAATTTTGTACATGTTGAATTAAAGATGCCTATTGCGAATACAGTTTTAGATATCTGAAAGGCAGCTGGAGATGAGGAACTAGAGGTTATTAAAGAATTTAGGGCAAGATAGATAAAGCTGAGGATCATCAACCTGCAGATGATAATTAAATCCATGGAAGTCACAGAAAGGTTGCAGAAAGGTTAAAAAGAATCAAGATTGGTTGATAAAAGGTCATTGGACTTAGCAATTAGGAATTCTTTGGAAATATTGAGATTGAAAGTTGTAATATAGGGGATTAAGAAGAATTTTAGAAGTTAGAAAATGAAGGCACCTATTGAAAAAGATCTTCTCAAGAAGTTTAATCATAAAGGATAGAAGAGATATAGAGCTGGAAGAACCAAGTGAAGTTTTTTTGAGTATAGAGAAAACAAACATGTTTGTAGACAGTAGAGACGGAACCAGTAGAGAAAGAGATTGAAAATAAATGAAAACAGAGATGATAACAGAAAGAATAATAGAATTGAATGGCCTTTCTAGCTCTAACCCTATGATCTTCTGATCTAGTTTAATTTGTTGTTATTTAGTCATTTTTTGGTCATGTGAAACATTTTGTGAACCCATTTTGGGTTTTCTTGGCAAAGGTACTTTGAATGGCTTGCCATTTCTTTCTCCAGGTAATTTGTTTACAGATGAGGAATCAAAACAAACAAGGTTAAATGACTTGTCCTGGCCACACAAGTAGTAAATCCATGAGCTGTATTTGAATTCAGGTCTTACTGAATTCTAGGCCTGGCAGTCTATCCGCTGCACTATCTAATTGCCCCCTACTTTATAGGAAACTTCAATTCCAGGTATAATTCTACTCATGTGATTCTTTATAAAGTGAATATTAATAGTAATATACAAAAGTATGATTTTGAAACTTCCCTGACTAAATTGTTTTGTTGAAGTGTCATGTGTGAAATGTTTAGTCTAATTTCTCAGGAAACAGAACACAATTCCATTAACAATAAAGTCCTAATTGGTCATTCACATTCTTCTTCATTATGGCTTTTAAAATCTTTATTAACGAAAGAAACAAATAAAATTCCTGACCATCTTACCCGAAATCTCCAACTATATTAATTTTATCCCCCATGGTAAAGACTTTTCTTGATATTCTAATATTGTATTTACCCCTTCCAGCTCCAAATCTATGATCTTATGAGACCATTTTTTAATTTGTATTGCTGCTTATTAATGGAAAGTGGAAATGTGAAATGATAGTCTAGATTGCTATGGCAACCTCACCTGAAATGTAGAGATGCTGCATTATAATGCTTTCAGAAAAAAAGGATAATCAAGATACTTAGTTCCCTTTTCTAGTTCCTTTTTTCTGATCTCCCTGTCATCCAAAGCCAAATTCAAGTCCCGATTCTTCCATATTCTCTTATAGTAAAAGCCCTATGTAATACTTAATAGTACTATAAAAATGAGTTGTCATTTTATTTTGATGATTATTGACTTATTCCTTATTTAGATACTAGATTTACAACAGTAGTTAGTTATACATTGACTTAATTTTAATTATCTATATTGGAATTCAATTCAATTCAATGAAGATTTATTAAGTATGTATGATATGCTAGGAATTATATTAGGAAATGGAAATATGACAAAAATGAAAGGGTCTTTCCTTGAGGAACTTACATTTTCTTAGGGGAAAACAGGATGCATATAGATAAAGATTACAAAATGCATATAAGGTATAAAGTAATTTAAGGGAAATGAGAGAGAGAGAAACAGAAAGAGAGTCAGGCAGAGACAGACACAAAGACAGACAGACAGAAACAGAAAGACGGAGACATGAACATATAGAGAGACATAGAGCATTTAAACATGACAGTGACTGTAGATAAATGATTGATGTACATCTGACGTAAGGGAGGATGCTTAATAGACATCCATAGAAAACCTTTATGGTGTCGTTCTCTCATTTAAGGTACCATGTGTTTCTATTTGAAAGTATATACAACATCTGTACTGCTACATTTTGTACTGGCATCTTACATTAAAACTATGCATGAATAGATTGGATAAGTATTTGTATAAGGAAAACACTTAATTTTAAATGAAAGAACTAAATCAGTTGTAATAATAATATTAATATTTTATCCATTGTCTTCAGAAAGGATGATCCAAAAAGCAACAAACTGAACCACTTTTAAAAACATTTTCTTTTCTGATAAAAAAGCAGTAACATCTTGTTTTTCCCAAATGTTTTTTTCTGTTTCAGTTCACTCTACTTCCAGTACTATAGAGAATGGGCCATGGTCTGGGAAGTGTTAGAATTTTGAAGGCCCATTAACATTTTCATACTAAAATACTTGGCTTAACATAACTCCCCAAATCCACATGTGATTATTAGATAATTGAGCAAGAAAGAATAGACATTACCAGGGGAGATGTGTTATTCAGATACAAAAAAGACTTTTAGAAAAGGAAAAGAAGATAGGATACATGGTCATGGGATCACTCTGCTGTTCTTTTATTCACTTGGTATGTTTCTTACTGTTTGGAGGTGATGGAGGGCAGTCAGGCTTAAACAATATATGATAAAAAATGTCTGCCTCTCTCTATACATACACACATATGTATATATTCATACATATATGAATGTGTATATGCATATATATGTGTATTCACACACACACACACACACACACACACACACACCATATGGCATAGTATAAACAGGAGAAGATAAATTAAGTTAAAAACATAAAGATCTAGGCACTAAGTTAATTTCATTGTTTCTATATCAAAACTTTGAAAATCTTTATTTATTTATTACTTTATTTTATTTTATTTGCAAAACATATGTATGGGTAATTCTTCAACATTAACCCTTACATAGCTTCCTATTACAAATTTTCTCCCCCTACTCCCCACCCCTCCCATAGATGACAGGATATCCACTACATGTTAATTATGTTAAAATACTTGACAAATCAAATAATTGTATACATATTTCCACACATCATTGTTGTGCAAGAAAAATCATATCTACACAAAAGACATATAAGATGAAGGAAGCACAATGTAAGCAAACATCAATCGACAGTATGAAAATGTTATGTTGTGGTGCACATTTCACATCCCTTTCTCTAGGTGTATAAGGCTTTCTTCACTGAACAATTGGAAGTGGTTAGAAACATTTCATTGTTGAAGAGAGCCATGTCCATCAGAATTGATTGTCATATAGTATTGTTGTTGCCATGTATAATGATCTCCTGGTTCTGCTCATTTTGCTCAGCATCAGTTCATGTAAGTCTCTCTAGGCTTCTCTGAAATCGTCCTTCTGGTCGTTTCTTACAGAACAATCATATTCCATAATATTCATATACCATAATTTATTCAGCCATTCTCCAATTGAAGGGCATCTATTCAGTTTCCAGTTTCTAGCCACTACAAAAAGGGCTGCCACAAACATTCTTGCACATGTGGTGCCCTTTCCCTCCTCTAAGATCTCTTTGGGATATAAGCCAAATAGAAACACTCCTGGGTCAAAGGGTCACAGTTTGATAACTTTTTGAGCATAGCTCCAAATTGCTCTCCAGAATGGCTGGATCTGTTCACAGCTCCACCAACAATGCATCAGTGTCCCAGCCTTCCCGCATCCCCTCCAACATTCATCATTAACTTTTCCTGTCATTTTAGCCAATCTGACAGGTGTGTAGTGGTACCTCAGAGTTGTCTTAATTTGCATTTCTCTGATCAATAGTAATTTGGAGCACCTTTTCATATGACTACAAATAGTTTTAATTTCATCCTCTGAAAATTGTCTGTACATATCATTTAAACATTTATCGATTGGAGAACGGATGAATTCTTATAAATATGAGACAATTCTATATATATTTTAGAGATGAGACCTTTATCAGAACCCTTAAAAGTAAAGATTATTTCCCAATTTATTGTTTCCCTTCTAATCTTGACTGCATTGGTTTTGTTTGTACAAAAACTTTTTAACTTAACATAGTCAAAGATATCTATCTGGTTTTCAATTAAGAGTTCCATTTCTTCTTTGGACATAAATTTATTCCATCTCCATAGTTCTGAGAGGTAAACTATGTTAAGTTCCTCTAATTTACTTATAGTATCACTCTTTATATCCAGATCATGAACCCATTTAGATCTTATCTTGGTATGTGGTGTTAGGTATGGGTCAAGCCCTAATTTCTTCCACACTAGTTTCCAATTTTCCCAGCAGTATTTGCCAAAGAGTGAGTACTTATCCCAAAAGCTGGGGTCTTTGAGTTTATCAAACACTAAATTGTTAAGGTTATTGCCTAGATTGTCCTGATAATCTATGCTGTGCCACTGATCGACTGCTCTATTTCTTGGCCAGTACCAAATGGTTTTGATGACCGCTGCTTTGTAATAAAGTTTTAGATCATCATCATCATCATCATCATCAGCCTTTATTTTTTTCATTAATTCTCTTGAAACTCTTGACCTTTTGTTCTTCCAAATGAATTTTGCTACTATTTTTTCTAGATCTGTAACATAATTTCTTGGGAGTTTGATTGGTAAGGCATTAAATAAGTAAATTAGTTTGGGTAGTATTGTCATTCTTATTATATTCACTCAGCCTACCCATGAGCATTTTATGTTTTTCCAATTGACTAGATCTGATTTTATTTGTGTGGAAAGTGTTTTGTAGTTTAGTTCATATAGTTCCTGACTTTCCCTTGGCAAATAAATTCCCAAATATTTTATACTATCAACAATTATTTTGAATGGAATTTCTTTTTGTATCTCTTGCTGCTGAACTTTATTGGTAATATATTAAAATACTGATGACTTATGTGGATTTATTTTATATCCTGCAACTTTGCTAAACTTGTGAATTGTTTCTAGTAGTTTTTTTAGTTGAGTCTCTAGGGTTCTCTAAGTATACCATCATGTCATCTGCAAAGAGTGATAATTTGGTTTCCTCATTACCTACTCTAATTCCTTTAATCTATTTTTCTTCTCTTACTGCCAAAGCTAACATTTCTAGTTTTTTGGCAATAACTTTTTTTTATTTTTGTAAAGCTTTTTATTTACAAAACATATGAGTGACCTTTCAACATTCACCTTTGCAAAAAAACTTTTTTTTTCCCCAAGCTTTTCCTTTCCTTCCCCCAACCCCCACCCCTAGATGACAGGTAATCTAATACATGCTAGATAGGATAAATTATATGACAAATACAACACATGTATACATATCTATACAGTTATCTTACTGCACAAGAAACATCAGATCTAGAAAGAGAAGAAGAAAAAAACAACCTAAGAAGGAAAACAAAATGCATGGAAATATTCACAGAAAGCATTAAAATGCTGTGTTGTGGTTCACTCTCAGTTCCCACAGGCCTCTCTCTGGATGTATATGACTATCTTCATCGCAGCACAACTGGTTTGAATCACATCATTGTTGAAGAGAACCATGTCCATCAAAATTGATCATCGTATAGTCTTGTTGCTGTGTATAATGTTCTCCTGGTTCTGCTGATTTCACTCAGCATCAGTTCATGCAAGTCTCTCCAATCCTCTCTGAAATCCTCCTGTTG
>JAJPUD010017923.1:16330-30019 GCA_023553655.1 Myrmecobius fasciatus
GACTATACGATGATCAATTTTGATGGACATGGTTCTCTTCAACAATGATGTGATTCAAACCAGTTGTTCTGCGATGAAGATAGTCATATACATCCAGAGAGAGGCCTGTGGGAACTGAGAGTGAACCACAACACAGCATTTTAACGCTTTCTGTGAATATTTCCATGCATTCTGTTTTCCTTCTTAGGTTGTTTTTTTTCTTCTTCTCTTTCTAGATCTGATGTTTCTTGTGCAGTAAGATAACTGTATAGATATGTATACATGTATTGTACTTGTCATATAATTTATCCTATCTAGCATGTATTAGATTACCTGTCATCTAGGGGTGGGGGGAGGGTCGTTGCGGAGGAAAGGCTTGGGAAAAAAAAGTTTTTTTGCAAAGGTCAATGTTGAAAAGTCACTCATATGTTTTGCAAATAAAAAGCTTTATTAAAAAAAAAAAGGCAATCTGTGCTGTTGTGAATTTGGAGGTGGATAGGTAAGATTTTAAATTTTTTTTCTATTTTTTTTATTGGTTTATCAATTGATTGACCTGTATTAAGGCTATTGTGTTGTGACTTTGCAGGTGGATAGATAAGATTTTTATTTTTTTTTTCTATTTTTTTTATTGGAGAGACTCAAGAAGAATGAGATTTCACAGGGATGGAAAGGAGGTAAAAATAAAAGAAACAAATCTTTGCCTTGGCAATGATTCCTGAGTTCTGTATCAAAGTTAGGGGAAGCAGAATCAAGAAGAGTACATAGGACAATTATGTCTGCTTCCTTTCATATTGCTAGATCTATAACTGAATTGTGTTAAAATACAGGTCAAGAATAAAAATTGTGGAAGCACGTGATCATTTGAAACAGAAGAGTAAGTCCATCTCAACATTTCATTGAGAATGAAGGTAGGTGTAAATAAATGTTTACAAATTATGAACTTCCTATCTATTCAATTTTCATTTGTTTTTATAAATCTCCAATTTTATATCAACCTAAGAAACTGAGCTGGTCTTAATTAATAGGCTCATTATTCTAAAATTCTGCTAGTTAAATCATTCTTTTTCCTCAACTTGGCCACCAGGATTAGTCCCCAGGCCTAACTATGTGATAGTTTAGTTGAACACCTGTAAATTTAGAAAAAAAGGATTCTGAGGTAATCTACTCCATGCCTAGAAAAATCACAAACCTTACCAACAACACCCCAGGAAATTAGTTAAGTAGCTTACCCTTTAAAACCTTTAATGATGTGAAACTCATCACCCCTTGAGGCAGCCCAGGGTATTTTCAGATATGTTTAACTTTTACGAATATTATTCTTAGACTGAGGTAAATTCTGTGTCCTTCCAACATCCATAAGTGAAACATCATTTTGACATAATTTTTGATGCAAAATTTATCTTAGTTACTTTAGAAAGCAAGGGGGAGTATGGAAGAGTAAAAACAAAACAAAACAGAAGTATGATTAATAAAATTAGGAGCAATCAGCTGGATACACTGGATAGAGTATTGAACCTAGAGTCAAGAATACTTGATTTTAAATATGGACTGAAATACATGGTAGCTATATGACTCTGTGCAAATCACTTGATCTCCTCCTGCCTCAGTTTTCTCATCTGTAAAATGTGGATACTAACAGTAGCTACATCACAGGGTTATAAAGATCAAATAAGACAATAATTGTAATGTGTTCATAGGATGACTGTAACATAATAGACTTTAAATAATTATTCTTTTTCTTTTTAATAATAAGTATATCTTTACATTCAAATGAACATATTTTCAATGTCACAGCAGCTACAGATTTTGTGCTATTTCCAAAACTTGACTATATTAAACTCATTTAAAAATCAATTTGCATCATCTGGAACTCAGTTAAATAACTATTAATATTCAGTATCATTTCATGGAGATTAATAAATATATTCATATATATATATATACATGCATGCATCCATGTAGATATAGATATAAATATAAACAGATAAATGCATACACATATGCATACAGTAATATATACATACACCTAAATATACACATGTATGTGTATACACACATATATGTGTTTGTGAAAATGGATTATTTCATTCTTTGTACTTATACCTCTGCCACCTGGCATATTAGCTGGCACATAGAAGGCACTAAGTAATGCTTGCTAACTGGTCTATCAGTTGATTGACCTGTACTAAAGCTAGCCAGGATAAATTTGGAGTGGCTAATCACTGAGTTGGCTGCATAATGGCAAATTCCTTGGCTACAATGATTCATAAGATATGTTTGTTAAGATGTTTGAATTCAGCATTTGTGGAGGTATCCCATAAATTAATAAAACCATGCAAAGTTGAAGTAATGAAGTATTAGTTATAGATAACTGCTACTGGGGAGATGGAGGGAGGGCATCACGTAAGAAATATCAAACATGCAGCCTAGAGCTACATGCAGCATTGCCAAGGGGAGCCCAAATCAGATTTAAATTTAATGGGGAAATATTTAATAAAATAAATGAAAATACAATAAAATATTAAAATATTACCATGTATTTTAAGTATGTACCTACAGTGATACTTATGTACTTATAGGGGTCCTGTATCTATTTGACTTTGACACCACTGAACCAGATTATCAAAGAACCTAATGTTATATTTCTCATTCTATCTCCTACTTTTGTGATAATATGCAAAACACTTAAAATCTAAGAGACTGTTTCCTAATGTATAAACAGGAAATCAAACTAGATGATCTATGAAGTTCTTGTTAACAAAATAATGACTAGAATTAAAGTTATAGTTTCTTACTTCAAGCTTTGGATGAATTATCTAACAAAATATATAAATTTATCAAAGCTTTGTGAAAGTATATGTACTAAAGGCTGTCCCCTATATATAGTTTGGGGGTATAGCTGTGTGGGCCAAAGGTAAAATAGACATCTCTAGGTTCCTTTCCCCCAGCTCAACTCTGAAGGAAACTTTAATTCCATCTAGGATGGAATATAGTTAATGGCAGAGGCTACTACTATGACCTCAGTGAGAAAGGATGATACAAAGCAAAAATTATATAAAATGAAAGTCCCAACTCTTCTCATATCAGAGTTTTCCCTCCACAGTCTTTCATTTCACCAAACTAAATCTGGGATGTACTTATCCATCTTACTTCTTGAAGTAGGAAGCCAGAAGTATCAAAAGTTTCAAGAGTGAGAAGCAGATTGTAAAGTTTGACTTTTTCCAGCTCTTGCCGACTTCAACCCCTCATCTTCTTCTCCCCCATTCACATACATAGGAAGAATAATGCACATTGATCTTCTTTAATGAGGGAGAAGTCTCATGGCAATGAGCTTTGGGACTTGTGTTACATACACATTGATTTCTAGAAATCAGGATTATTCTGAGAAATCAAGGAAAACCCATGACATTCCAAACAAGTCCAGATAACATCTACTTCCCAAACATTAAAAGAATAACCATGAGCTTATGGATATATAATAGATCCTATAGTCAGAAAGTACAGGGATCATTTAATCTCTCTGGTGTACAGTATTAAGAAGTCAGTGGGGAACTTGCTTTGCTTTCCCTGGATGGAAAGGGAGAAGGGGACACAGAGACAAAGAGAGAGAAAGGGACTCACAGTGATAGAAGATACAGAGAAAGACACAGAGACTAAGAGAGAGAGAGAGATGGACAGAGATAGAGACACATTGTTTTAAATCCAACTTATGAAGAGGATAAAGGGACAATGATTGGCATTTATTTTCATAGATTTTAAAATATGATGTCTTGATCTCACTGATGAAATTTCTTGTTATACTGCCATTATCAGAAATACCTATGGTGAGGAGGGAAAAAAAAAAAAAAAGAATTCTTTCCTTTGATGATACCTACTTCTAGACATGTGTGTATAGCCCTTTAGTTCAAGGGTATCTGGAACAATATCAGATCCAACATTTAAATAGAAAAGAAAGAACTATTTACTAATCTTTCTCAAAACACACTAAGGCTTCAACTGGGAAAAGTCTATTTGCTAAGCTAACATACCTTTCACTGCTTGACAAATAAACTTGCAAATAGGGTAAAGTCAATTAAGGTTAACAAAATTTTTAACTTGAGAGGGAAAAAAAGGAATTAGGGAACATCCATTTCCAAATGAAAGCAGCTGAGGTCTTTCCTTCACTGAGAGGATGCAAATGATAGTCATTTTATACTTTAATTTCTTCAGGTTCCTAGACAGACAAGTTTCTTTAAGTAGATGGTCATTTGAAGAATGGTCTTATCTTTCCTACTTGATATTTAATCTCTCTTTAGACTTCAATACAAGTTAAGCTTGAGTTATCTGGGAGATTTTCAATTCTATCCTAAAGGAAATTGTTTCATCTAACTTAAAGGAAAAAAGCTATAGGGGAACTTAGGGTTGAACTATGTTGACTTCCACTTTTACTTTTTATACTTGAGGAAACAGAGGTTCAGAGAGGTAAAAATGACCTTTTCAAGGTCAAAAATGATAATAATAATAAAATTTGATGTAATATCAAATATAATGTCAATAATTGACAAAAGCGATGAACTCTGAATCTTTACTAACTCATTCTCCTTGTCAAACACACATGAGCTATTTTAATTTTGTTGATCCTTGTTAATCTCTTGCATATCCTTTTTAAGTGATAGCTTAAATTATTTAGCTATCACTGAGGTTAAAATTTAGGCAGAATAATTATGTCTGTATGTGTATACATATACATATGAGGAGGGAGAAACTTATTTTTCTTCACTGGTAACAAAATTGCGTGGCAATTCATTCCCACCCAATCAAGAAGATATAAAAAATTTCTTCAGGTCATAGAGAAGCATGATTAAAATAATATATTATACATGTATATTATATAGTATAAAAGATATTTAAATATATAGATTCATATGGTTATAAGCATAACAGTTCATCTCTAACATCATAGGGGTGTGTGTGTGTGTGTGTGTGTGTGTGTGTGTGTGTGTATGTGAAAATAAATGTCTCTATATCTAGTAGTGGGGATTCTTGCTATTATGCATATCAGGGCAGAATAGAGAATTCTCTCCCAATAATTAGCAAGTTCATGTTCATTTGGCCCTTTATGGTCATACAACTGTTTGATCTTAACAAATGAAGAATAGTGCAAATAACACAAATCCAATTTCAAATAAAAGTAAAAAGATTTGTCCCAGGTCAGGTAACAAGAATTTATATATTAAGTTTGTTAAATTTATTAAACTTATTATATGTCAGGTATCTTGTAATATTCTAGGGAGACAAAAAAAAAAAAAAAAGTAAAATCATGATCCCTGCTCCCAAAGAGCTCAGATTCCAAAGGAGGAGATAATGCACACAATTACACATAATGCAAATTAGAGGTAATTTCAGAGATACAGATATTATAGTAGGGATGAGGAAATGGCATCTTATAGAAGATGGAATTTGAGCTGTGTCTGGAAAGAAGTCACAGAAACAAGAAGTCAGATGTGACAAAAGAAAATATTTTGGGAGGGCTTAGGACATGATAATGCAAAGGTGAAGTGGGGAAAGTGAATGTTCTATTCTGTGTGAACAACAGCAAGAAAGATTTGTAGAATAGAGAGGAATAAAATGTAAGGAGACTTTAAAAGTTGGTAAGGTGCCAACTTGTGGAGGACTTTAAAAGCAGAATATGTCATTATATATTTGACATTGAAGGTAAGAAAAAACTATTTTCCCCATTTTATTGTCTTACTTTTGTTTTTGATTGGAGAGAATGTTTGAAATTTTAATTTTAAATTTTAGTAATTTATTTTTTTTAAATTAAAGTTTAAAGCCCTATGATTTAGGAGACTGAAATGGAGAGAGACTTGAGGCAGAGATAACAACTAAAAAGCAATTACAAAAGTCTAGAACTAGGCATGAGGTCATGAAGGCCTGCACTTATGTGACACTTATACAAATGTAGAAAAGTTGTTTTGGGGCTATTGCAAGACAGGTAGAGTGAAGATGGCAGAGTAGAGAATCATTTAACCCAATTTAGTCAAAATCTCCAGAGAACTCCAAAAGATGCCTCAATATAACTTCTGGACTGGTAAAACCAACAAAAGTTTAGGAAAAACAATTTTTAGGCCAAGATAACTTAGCAGGTTGTCAGGAATGAGCTGTCTCATTGGGAAATTGTTGGGTCTGGGTTTGAAAAGCAAAGACAAACAGTGCCAGGAGCTGGCTTAAAGGAAGTTGCATTGGCAAAAGCAGCACTTCAGGAGCTCTCAGTCCAAGGGCAATGGCAGAACTCAAAGAACTAGTTGGAAGGAGACTGTTAGGACTCTTTGCTGGCCCTAGATTCATTGCCCACATACTACTTTGAGTCACAGTCCCAGGGCCAAAAGAAGTGATAGCACTTCAGATTTCAGGGACCAGATGCTCTGGTTGTGATCTATGGGCAGAGAGAAGGGCTCACTCAGAGGAATTAATATAAAGGAGAAACATAGGGTTTAACACATAGTTTATGAGAAGAAGGAAACCACTTTGAGGAATACATCAAAAGAAATTGAAAAAGTTTTAGTTAAATAAAAAGAAAACAATTAAGAAATAATGAGTGTCCAAATACATAAAGAAGAAAGGATATCTACAAGAAGATGATTGACAGTGTCAACTACTTCAACAACTTCAATGAGTATCACAAGAGAGAAAATGACGTTAGATTTGACAATTAAGGGATCATTGGTAATTTTAGAAAAGACCTTTTCAGTTGAGTGATAAGGTCAAAGCTAGAACAAGAAAGTATTTAGAAAACAGTGAGAAGATAGGAATTTAAAGCTCCAATTTGTAGAGATTTCTCAAGGAATTTATCCACACAAAAAAAGACAAAGATGATAGCTGGTGGAGGTGATAAAACAAAGTGATTTTTTTTTTTAAAGCTAGAGGTTATATGCTCAAAACTAGACTTGATACACACCTTCTGATTTAAAGATAATTAACAGATAAAGACTTTGGATAACCTTATCTTACCCTAATGCATTTTACATAATGCCACAAGTGATTTATCAGGACCTCCCCAACAAGATATTCTCCCTTCTTTTCACTTTCATTAAGTGTTTGTAAGAAGCTCCAATTATTTGGTTTTGTCGAAGCTCTACTTTGTCTGTCCTCTCCCTATTGTTCTAACTTCCATTGATCTACCTACTGTTTCTTGCTATTTTTTTAGATTTATTCAGTAAACTTTCCCAAGCTTTGGGAAAAAAAAAAAAAAAGTTTTTGCAAAGGTCAATGTTGAAAAATCACTCATATGTTTTGTAAATAAAAAGCTTTATATATAGATTTATTCAGTAAAGAACCTTAAGAGTCATTTCATTCCCACCCTCTTGAAGAAGACTCCACAGTCTTAAGAGTGATGATCAAATTAAGGGAAAGTCTTTGTGGCCCTACTCAGCATGTCTAAGTTCCTAGATAACTTATTTATTCATTTATTTTGCATAAGCATAGTGCTGAACAAATTGTCATTGCTTAATAAATATTTCAAATTAATTCCTTTGTTCATTCATGGTTAGTAAATTAGTAAGTGAGTCATTTAAATTTCTTATTTTATAATTGAGAAAAGACAGTCAGACCTATAACTGAACTCAAATCAACCACAAATCCAGGCATCTTTCTAATATGTGGTATCTAAAACTAATGTGAAAAAGAGTCTTTTATATCATATGTAACTAAAAAGGAGTGGAGCTTTAGAAACCATATAGAAACCTGTCTCCTTACTTTGATTTCCCACTTTGTATACTTGAATTGCTTCATTAAGAAAGTGCTCTGGGAAGGTTTACTCGCCATTAGATTTTGTAATTTAAATCCTCTGCTTTGACATTTCTTTAAAGGAGGGCCTTAACAAGACTTTAGTTCTTTGAATGCTAGTATTATTCTCATGCAGTATTCTCTCTTTTATTCTGAGTAATTGTTCTTGTACTCTAAGACTTGATATTCTGCATTTCAAATTTTGTTAGCTCCCTGCCTAGTGCACTCTTATTGACCCACTATCAATAAAAGAAGGGTGTTTGTCTAACAATGGAGAATATTCTGTTTCTTTATTGACTTTCTCTGAAAAGAAAATCTTAGGGTGCCTTTTCTTTAGCAAGCTCACCAATAACAATCACCTTGACCTTATTTGATTTAGAGAAAGTTCCTGGGTAGATAGATATCTGGCCTTCATAGTCAAGTTAGAATCCCCCTTTCTTTGCTCTGAACTGCAGAGAACATCTCACATTATGTTATAAACAAATGCTGTCCTCCACACAATTCTTCTAATACCTCCAAGCTTTTTCTTGAGAAATTGTTTACTTAACAAACCACATCTTTCTTATCCTTAAAATAACTGAACTTGTTTCTCCAGACATGCCTCCCCTATTGCCTCAATTCATCAAATCTGTCCAAGAAACTTTGTGAATGGCTTTGACCAATGAAAGTCTGGACTACCCACCAGAGAATCAAAATACCAGTGTTTGGAGCATATGGTCACCAAACAAGTTAGAGGCAGGATCTGAACTCTGATCTTCTTGACTCTTTTTCCAGATTCCCTCTCCCCCATCCCCCCCCACTATATCACACTATATTCTCAATTAATATTCCTTAAGTGAAAACTTATATTACTTTAACTTTACCAGTTGGTCTTTCCACTCATGACAGAGTAAGAAGATGGGGGACTCTAGCTTTTCAAGACATTTCTGTTAATTATTATTAAGAATGATTTAAGATATCTAGGAATATTTATCATTATTCTCTATTTCAAGAATCACAGTGATATGTTTGAGATTCAGCACCGAATGATGAAATTTAGGAGGCTGTTGATATCAAATGTTGGGATTTGATCATATGAAGAATTCACAATGACCATTCTCTTTGGTGAAAGTTAGGTTTATTTATGAGAAGAGATTACAGACAAAATGGAGATACCATAGATACCAGGAATGGTAAATATGAAGTAGATTTTAGAGAGAATATAGAAAGACACAATGAGGCATGGGAGGGAATGGCAAGAAAGACACCATGAGATAGAATGCTGTGGCAGGCTAACCCAAAAGGGACTCAGTAAAGATGGCATGAATCATGAACAGCTTTATAGGGGAAATTTAACATTGAGTATTTGACATAACTTGGCTTTCTGATTAGATGCAATATAATGAGGTTATCCAAGACCTTACCAGGGAATGGGACTGTTATGTTGAGCTGATGTCCATCAGTGCCCTTCCCTGCTTGCCTCAGGAAATAATCTTATTGGTATTTCAGGCTTTCTCTGCCAGCCTTACCTACTGAGCCAGGAGATCATCAACAGAGAAAAAAAATGGTTTGGCAAGTATTTGAGAAAAATAGAAAGCAAAGAGGAATTTCTACATTCCATTCCATTACTTACCATGGAGTTATCAATATCTCTGTTATCCAAATAATAATCACTTAGTTTGCATATGCAGGCAGCATACTTTACTGAATGTGATGTAACATCAATAAATAATGTCAGAGAATCAATACAGACTGATACAATAATTAACTTATATTTATGCAATGTTTACCATTATTTTATATATCCATTGAAAAACAGACTCCTTGGGCTACTTCATATCTAAACAAAAATCCTGTTGGCTTTTTAATCAAGAAAGGGTCATTTGATCTTTTTTTTAATATCTCCATGGAGTAAGTTCATATTAACTAGTGGCAGACCATTTCACTTTTCATAGTTCAAATTCCAGAAAGTTTTGATTTTTTCCTTTATCAATTCTAAATATAACACTTTGCAAAGATCCTTTACTTTTAATTTTAAACCCTAGGGCTAAGAGCAGTTCTTTTTTCTTTGCATCATCTTTATGATAGCCCTTGCAATACTAGAAGAATGCTCACATATTTTTGTAGATCTCATTGTATCCAGAAATTATATGAGTTCATCTATGTAACAACTCTGCACCATAGACAAGACAAAGATTGTCATTTTCATTTTACACAGGACAGGCAACAAAAACCAAATCACTTGAAATAGTTCTGGTCTTGAGTACAACTTTCAGGCCCCTCTTTATTTGGATAAAGGATTCTCAACTTAGAGTTCATGGACCACTCTGGAAAGACTTTAGAGAGTCTATGAATTTCAATGGGAAAATATATCTTTATTAGTTGCTTTTATGAACTTATAACTTAAGCTAAAAATTCCTTCACTTATTTTTAAAGCACTGTTTCAAGAAAAGGTCCGTAATCTCCCAAAACCACCAAAGGGATTCATAACATTTTTTTTTTTTTTAAAAAGGTCAAGAATCCCTGGCCAATCTCACAACTCTATGAACTTTGGGAGATTTTGGAAGTTTATGCCATACATTTTAAAATGTATCCATAATTTTTAACATCCTATTTTTTTAATTCTTAGTTTTGAAACAGCAGTCTGTCTTCCACTCTTTGAGAAGTCAAACACTGTATTTTTACCAATTATTTATGTAAAAAAAATGAGAAAAACATCCATTACTTATAAAAGCTATGCCATAAAAAGCAATGAACAATAAAGTAATTTCTATATACATTTAAATATGTACTAAGAGTTCATCAGTTCTCTGTCTGGAGGAGGATAATATTTTTTCTCTATGATACCATTGGACTTGTCTTGGATCATTGTATTCAACAAGCCACCTAAGTCTTTTACATTATTGCAATATTGTGGTTACTTGATATGATGATCTGTTAACTGTACTGTTTCAATTCATGTATGTCTTCTAAATTTCTTTTTCTGAAACCATGCTGTTCATCATCTTTTATAAAGCAATAGTATATCATCACAATTATATATTACAACTTGCTCATTTGATAGACATCTCATCAATTTCCTCCATAAAAAAGCTACTATTATTTTCCTATATAGATTCTTTTTCTTTGATCTCTTTGAAATACAGATCTATTACTTCTATTTCCACATCAGAGAGTAGTCAGAATTTTACGCCTTTTTGAAAATAGTTACATTTTTTTTTCTGCAGAATGATTAGATTTTGAGAATTATTTTCCAGTTCACAAGTCTACGAAAACATGCATCAGTGTCCCTATTTTTCTGCATACCTTCCACATTTGTCATTTTTCTATTCTGTCCTATTAAACAATCTGAATAACTCTGAAGTATACCTCAGAGTTCTTATAATTTGTATTTCTCTAATCAAGCTTTGAATCCTTTCATTACTTATCAATTGCAGAAGTGGTATTATTTTTATAAATTATATTAAATCCCTTACATATTTGATAAATGGGGCTTTTATAAGACAAACTTATTATATAAATTTTCTTATTTCTCCATTGTCTAGAACAGGGCTTCCTAAACATTTTCTACTTATGACTCCCATTAAAAAATACTTTTTTTATGTTCAAAATATATGGAAAGGTAGTTTTCAACATTCACTATTGCAAAACCTTGTTTTTCAAATTTTGTCTCCGTTCCTTTCCCTACTTCCTCCCCTAGACAGGAAGTAATCCGATATGTGTTAAACATGTGCAATTCTTCTATAAATATCTCCAGAATTATCAGGCTGCTTAAGAAAAAAATCAGATCAAAAAAAGGAAAAAAAATCAGAAAGAAAACAAAAAGCAAGCAAACAACAACAAAAAGATGACCCATTTTTACAATTTTTGCTTTTGCTTAGACTGTGATCATCAATGCTACCTTTGCCCCCCCACACACACACACTTTTTAAGCTCAACTCAAACATAATATTCACCTTCAGTACTTTATTTTAAATCTGTATGTTTTTATGGTTCAAGTGTATTTCTTGTACACAAAATGTTATTGGATTCTGGTTTTTAATCCATTCTGCTCTCTGCTTCAATTTTGTGGGTGAGTTAATTCCCTTTCCATTCAGAGTTATGATTACTGTTGCTTCCCTTCATTTCATTTTCTTCTGTTTAAGCTTCTTCTCATAATGCAAGGTATTATGTTAAACCTCACTCTTGCCAATTAATGACAAGATTGTTACTAAGAAATCTCTTTGGAAATAATAAACTACTGAACAATTATTAATCTCAATTTAATGACATCAAGATCTAATTTATTTGTATTAATGATAATCTATTTTTGTGTATCTGTGTTAATACTATTATTTTTTTTATTAAAGCTTTTTATTTGTATAACATATGTATGGGTAGTTCCCCAGCATTGATCTTTACAAAGCTTTCCATTGCGAATTTTACCCCCAGTCCCCTCCCCTCCCCTAGATGGCAGGAAGTCCACTACATGTTAATAATGTTGAAATGCTTGAGAAGTTATGCAAGAAAAATCCTATCTAAAAGAAAAAAATAAAAAGAATCAGAGAAAGGCAACACAATGCAAGCAAATGTCCATAGAGATCATGAAAATGTTACGTTGTGGTCCATATTTCATATCCCTCTCTCTGGGTGTATATGGTTTTCTTCATTGAACAATTGGAACTGGTTTGAGACAATTCTTTGTTGCAGAGAGCCATGTCCATCAGAATTGATCATCATGTAATACTGTTGTTGCTGTGTATGATGATCTCCTGGTTCTGCTCGTTTCACTCAGCATCAGTTCATGCAAGTCCCTCCAGGCCTCTCTGAAATTGTCCTGCTGGTCGTTTCTTACAGAGCAATAATATTCCATAACATTCATATATGATAATTTATTCAGCCACTCTCCAATTGATGGGCATCCATTCAGTTTTCAGTTTCTAGCCACTACAAAAGGGCTACCACAAACATTCTTGCACAGGTGGGTCCCTTTTTCTCCTCTAAGATCTCTTTGGGATATAGGCCCAAGAGAAATACTGCTGGGTCAAAGGGTATGCACAGTTTGACAACTTTTTGAGCATACCGACAAATTGCTCTCCATAATGGTTGGATCCGTTCACAGTTCCACCAACAATGTATTAGTGTCCCAGTTTTCCCTCATCCCCTCCAACATTCATCGTTATCTTTTCCTGTCATTTTAGCCAATCTGACAGGTGTGTAGTGGTACCTTAAAGTTCTTAATTTGCATTTCTCTGATCAATAGTGATTTGGAGCAACTTTTCATATGACTAGAGATGGCTTTAATTTCATCATCTGAAAATTGTCTGTTCATATCCCTTGACCACTTACCTATTGAAGAGTGGCTTGAATTCTTATATATATAAGACAATTCTCTATATATTTTAGAAATCAGGCCTTTATCAGAACCATTAAATGTAAAGATGGTTTCCCAATTCGATGCTTCCCTCCTAATCTTGTCTGCATTTGTTTTGTTTGTACAGAAACTTTTTAACTTATATAATCAAAATTATCCATCTGGTGTTCAATTAGGAGTTCCAGGTCTTCTTTGGATGTAAATTTATTCCATCTCCACAGGTCTGAGAGATAAACTATATTACGTTCCTCTAACTTGCTTACAAAGTCCCTCTTTATATCTAGATTATGAACCCATTTAGATCTTATCTTGGTATGTGGTGTTAGGTATGGGTCAAGCCCTAATTTCTTCCACACTAGTTTCCAATTTTCCCAGCAGTTTTTGCCGACTAGAGAGTATTTATCCCAAAAGCTGGGGTCTTTGGGTTTATCGAACACTAGATTGTTAAGGTTATTGCCTAGGTTGTCCTGATAACCAATCCTGTTCCACTAATTGACTGCTCTATTTCTTAGCCAGTACCAAAAGGTTTTGATGACCGCTGCTTTATAATATAGTTTTACATCTGGTATAGCAAGGCCACATTCATCTGCCTTTTTTTTCATTAATCCCCTTGA
>JAJPUD010017924.1:0-30015 GCA_023553655.1 Myrmecobius fasciatus
AGTGTTTCTACTGGGCCTATATCCCAAAGAGATCTTAAAGGTAGGAATGGGATCACATGTGCAAAAATGTTTGTTGCAGCCCTTTTTGTAGTGACTAGAAACTGGAAACTGAATGGATGCCCATCAATCGGAGAATGGCTGAACAAACTATGGTATATGAATGTTATGGAATATTGCTTTTCTATAAGAAACAACCAGCAGGATGATTTCAGAGAGGCCTGGAGAGACTCGCATGAAATGATGCTAAGTGAAATGAGTAGAACCAGGAGATCATCATACATGACAACAAGACTATACGATGATCAATTTTGATGGACGTGGCTCTCTTCAACGATGAGATGTTTCAAACCAGTTCCAATTGTATAGTGATCAAGAAAGCCATCTACACCCAGAGACAGGTCTGTGGGACCTCAACATAGTATTTCATGCTTTTTCTTGATGTTTGCTAGCATTTTGTTTTCCTTCTCAGATTTTTTTTTCTTATAGATCCAATTTTTCTTGTACAGCAAAATTATTGTATAAATCTGTATACATATATTGGATTTGTCATATATTTTAACATAGTTAACATGTATTGGACTACCTGCCATCTAGGGGAGAGGGTGGGGGGAAAAAGAGAAAAATTTGGAACAGAAGGCTTTACAAGGGTAAATGTTGAAAAATTACCCATGCATATGACTTGCAAATAAAAAGCTTTAATGAAAAAGAATCATAAAATAAAATTGTCCAAATGGAAAAGGAGGAAAAAACTTCGCTGACGAAAATAATCCCTTAAAAACACAATTGAACAAATAGAATCTAATGATTCTATGAGATACCAAGGAAAAAACAAACAAAAGAAAGAATAAAAAATATAAGACAATATGAAATCTCCTATTAGAGAAACAACTGACCTAGAAAAAATATTCAGAAGAGATAATTTTAATAATCCTGGGCTTCCTAAATGTCAAGAGCAAAGAAAGAATCTAGACATCATCTTTCAAAATATTATCAAGCTAAACTACCCTGATATTCTTGAATGGGAGGATAAAATAGAAATTAAAAGAATCGGTGCAGCTAGGTGGCGCAGTGGATGGAGCACCAGCCCTGAAGTCAGGAGGACCTGAGTTCAAATCTGGTCTCAGACACTTAACATTCCCTAGCTGTGTGACCCTGGGCAAGTCACTTAATCCCAATCGCCTCAAAAAAAAAAGCAAAAAAAAAAAAAAAATAAAGCAAAAAAAAGAAAGAAATTAAAAGAATCCTCTGATAATCTCCTAAAAGCGGTACTAAAATGAAAGCTTACACAAATATCATAACCAAGGTTCAGATCTCCTAGTTCAAGAAAAAATATTGTAAGCAATCAGAAAGATGAACAATTCAGGAATCATAGAACCATGATCAGAACATTAGACTCACGATCAGAACAACATTAGACATAGAAGCTTCTACCATAAAGGATCAGATTCTGGGAATATGATATTTCAGAAAGCAAAAAATAAGTCATTTCATGAGCTAAGATTGCAACCAAGAATCACTACCTAGCAAAACTGAGAATAATCCTTCAAGGGGAAAAATGGATATTCAATGAAATTGAGATCTTTCAAAAATTTGTGATGAAAAGACCACAGATGAATAGAAAATTTGATTTTCAAATACGAGCCTCAAGAGAAGCTTTAAAAAGGGTAAACAGGAAAGGAAAATTATAACTGACTTAATAATATTGAACTGTTTACATTCCAACATAGAAAGATGATACAACACATAAGATATTTTGCATTAGGGAAGTTAGAAGGAAAACACACACACACATACACATGCACACACACACACACACATGCACACACACACAAAGACACCCCACACAAATATGCTATGGATGTGTTTGTGTGTTTTTAGATAGAGGACATAGGCGTGAGATGAATATGATGGGATGATATCTTTAAAAATAAAATTAAGGGATAACAAAGAGGAATATACTAGGAGAAAAGGAAGGGAAGAGATACAATTTGATACATTATTTCACATAAAATAGGCAAGAAAGAGCCATTAGAGTGAAGGGGGAAATGGGAGAGATGGTGAGGAATGTTTAAACCTTACTCTAATCAGAATTGGCTCAAAGAATAAAAGACTAGTGCACAAAGAAGGAAGGGTGACTTGGGGGAGGCAATAACTAGAAGCAAAGAATAAGTTGGAAGGAAAGAGAGGATAGAATAAAGAAGAGAAAATAGGATAGAGGGAAAAACAGGTAATAATAAAAACTGTTAAAAAAAACCTTAAAATAAATTTCTCTGATAAAAAAATCCATCCTTTAAATATGTAGAGAAATGAATTGTTTATAAAAATAAGACCCATTCCTCAACTAACAAATGATCAAAAATATAGTTTTCAGATGAAGTAATCAAAGCTATCTATAACCTGATGAAAAGCTGCTCTAAAATCACTATTGATTGGAAAAATTAAAATTAAAATAATAGTGTTACTACTTCACACATATTAGATTGACTAATAGGACAGAAAAGGAGAGTGATAAATATTGGAGAAGATGTGAGAAAAGTGAGACACTAATGCAAAGGATGGAGCTGTGAACTAATTCAACTATTATGTAGAGCAATTTGGAACTATGCCCAAATATTTATCGCAACTCTCTTCTGGTGACAAAATAATTGTGAATTGAGAGAAATATATAAACAATTTGTTGTATATTATTTTGATGGAACACTATTGTGATATGAGAAATGATGAACTAGATTAGATGCTCTGGAAAAGAAAAACTGAAGAGACATGAACTGATATAAAGGGAAATTAGTGAAGAGTGAAATGATTCCTGAGCAGAAGTGAAGGCTCAGTTGACACTGAGCTACTGGGATTCATAGCAAACTGAAGTCAACACTGTTGTGTGATATCTTTCCTTTGTAGTCCAAGTAGTAGAAGGGAGATAATGGGGATAATAAGGTTTACAAATACCTGATGGTAAAGGTAATAAGAGAGTGATAAGAGAAGAGGGCAAGAGATTAAACAGTAGAAAACCTGTTTGTTTATAGAATCTAGATTGTGGAGGGAGGAAAGGTCTGGAGGAGACCAGAGTAGGAGCCTGTAGAATGGGAAAGAAGAGATACTAAAAGTCATAATAAGAATAAACTTTAAAAAAAATAGGTAGAGGAGGAGCTAAGCAGAGGGAAAAATACATAGATAACAAATTATGATCTAAGAGAAAAAGTTCAAAGTTCTGGCTCATGGATATAAAACCTATCTGGTCAATGATAAAATAGCATTAATAGATGTCATACATGGCCATTAAGATCTGAAAAGCATTTTATGGTTATTATCTTGGTTTGCTTCATAACAGCTTTAGGAGATAAAACCTCTTATTATCTCCTTTTACAATTAAGGAAGCTGAGGTTCTTCCTAGAGTAAAACCCAGAACTCTACTCTCAATACCAAGCTGTCTCCCAAGTAAGATCAGGACTTAGTCAATACCTCATTATGACTAAAGCAGAGTAAAAGTGAAGATTATGGGAACTGAAGTGAGAGCAGGATTGTGTTTTGAATATATTTAAAAACTGGCTCCCACCCCAAAAAAGGTACACAAAGTATACTTTTTAAATTTAATTTCCATCATTAAATTTTTCTAAATAACATTTTTACTAGTATATTAATTTTTTTCCAAATACATGAAAAGAGTTTTCAGCATTCACCTTTGCAAAACCTTATGTTACAAATTTTTCTTCCTTTCTCCACTCTCCTCCCTCCCCAGGACAGCAAGCAATCCAATGTAGGTTAAACATGTTCAATTCTTCTAAATATATTTCCATATTCCTCATACTGTGCAATAAAAATGAGATGAAAAGCATAAAAAATTAGGAAAAAAACAAGCAAACAACAACAAAAAGGTGAAAATACTATGCTTTGATCCATATTCAATCTCCATAGTGCTCTCTCTGGATTCAGATGGCACTTCTATACAACCAACAATAACTCAAACCCTGATTTGTAGTATTTGCTGATTTCCATGATGTAAATGTTTGGGCTAAAAATTTAACAATCATCTTTCCTGAGGTAGTACAAGCAGGTTCCAACACACCCATCGATGGAATCTAAGTGAAAAAGAGCATAAAAAGACTCAGTTGACACATGAAAAACAAGATGTCCTTAGTGCCACAGAACAAACCAGTTTATTGATATATTGTAGACTGGCAAACACCATCATTCATGAACACATGCCTATTTTGTGGAAACTTTCATCTATCATTAAGTAGATTCATACTAAAACATTCATAGGCATGTGAGAAGGAAGAAAAGGCGAAAGAGATTAAAGTGAGTCATACAGTGGAATCCCCAGGAAAGAAAAATTCCATTCCAGGGTCTTCAGAGAATGGGTCCTTAAACAATGTCACTGTTTTATAACATTTGATATTCTCATTTTCCCCTTCCCTCCTTTGCTACTGACATCCTCTCATTGTTATACACACCAACACTTTGAAGAGTGTCAGCAAAAATATTCCCAAAAGTTCATATAAATTTAATGGGAGGAAAACATTAGGACAATGATTCTCCTCTAACCCAAAAACAAGGGATGTAAAAGGAACATGTCATTTCAAAAAAGTACAATTTAACTCTGCAAGGTTAAATTTCTCTAACACTTTATATAACTGCTTTTGGTACAGTGGGTCTCAAAGGAATGAAAAATGGAATATCAGTTTTGCCTTTTTTCTTTTGTTGATTTTCAGTTGTCTTTTCCATTTTAGCTACCAAGTAGCAGATGCTATGATTACAATTCAGGTGTGTTTTATTTACTCTGAAAAATCCTGAGGCAACAGGCAAGCAATGGGAAGAATTATCTCTGCCTCAGAACTCAGTAATCAGAACTATAATCTGTTTCTGTAACATTGAAAGAAAAACAAAGGGAAGAACAAAGTAAATAAGGACTTTTTTTTGTTTTATTGTGATAACACTTGACAAAACAGCCAAGTATATTGCAATTTAACAGTTTTCACTTAAAAAATAATTTATCTTTGTAATGAAAAAATAAAGTTACTTTCAGAGAGCATTTTTTTACTTCTTCAAAATGACGTTTGTATTTGCCAGAAAGGAGCTTGAGATGGAAAATGGCCACTTGTGTTGGTACAATAGCTTAAGGAAAAATATATGATTGGCCTACAAGGCAAGAAAGTATCACTATTATATGAACAGGGTCAATTTCTATGAAGCAGAATTTCCTCTGAAATGAGAAATAATGGGAAATCTCAAACTAAGACCTTTTATCTCCTTAGCTCTAAACTTCCTTGCCTTACTCAGGTTTAGAATCTTGAAGGAAAAGCTATAAAGTGTCCTAGTCAGTTCATCCAGCTGTGGAATTTGTTAGTGTTATGCAAACTGATTATACTCAGTGCTATCCAGATATATTCTGACCTACAAATGGTCCATAGTTACAAAAAGACTATGTTGTTTTAGACGGAAGCAAAGAGAGCTTTTTACGATGTGAAAATCTGTCAAGAAACTCAGGAATGTAATGCTATCAGGGGATGTACACTCTTCTCTGTACATTGGAAACTCCATATATACTCCTTTCTTCAGGTGAAGTGACCTGGTCTAACTAGTGGGTATCACCCCTGCAAGTCACTTTAGAATTATTGGCACTTCTACCACATTTCCCTCTGAGATTCTTTTGGGTTACTGAATTACCATGTGATTATCAGAGAAATGGGACTTTCATTCAGAATAAATTTTCTCCTATTGTAAATACAATTCTGAAAAATTTGATTTATCCTCATTTTGTAGCTCAATTCAAGGAAGCAGCTCCATAGAACAATGGATAGGGCACTAGATCTGCAGTCAGGAAGACCTGAGTTCACTCACAAGAATTATCATTAATTTCCATTACCATATGTACATATGTGCATGTATACATATGCATACACATGTACATATGTATACAAACATATACACATGCATTTCTTACCTTTCTTTAGAGAAATTTCATTTTTCCTGACAGCAGTCTGAAGTATAACTCCATAAAATGGAGTCTGACTCCATAATAATAGTTATCTAACAAGAACAGAATAATCAAAAAAGGTTTTTGGTTGATTTAAATAGTACTTGATGGAACTAGGTATCATATGTATCCAAAAGTGAATTTGACAGGTCATTTTTCATGCTTTATAACAGATGAGCTTCTTTTAAAATGCTAAGCAGAAAACATTTCTCAAGATCCAAAGGAGAGGAAAAAAAATTGTTTAATTTATTTTACTTTATAATTAGAGAGCCTTCCTCAAAACTTGTTTTCTCATTTGGAGAAGTTGCCCACCATCCCATAAATATTAATAGCTAACATTCATAGAGTTTTTTAAGTTTTTCAGGTTTCTACAAATATTATCTCATTTTATCTTCACAACTCTCCTGGAAAGTAGGTGTTCTTATTATCTGTATTTTACTGCAGGAAACTGAGTCAGAAATTTACTAACAGGCTCATATTCACATATCTATTAAAGATATGAGGCAAATCTAATACTTTATCCACTGTGTCATCTACTTGGCAGGGTTCTTTGGTCTTTATCGTTTATCTTAGGTATACTATACCTTGAAGTTATCATTAGTAAAGGATCTTAGCACTCTAATAAATGCCATTCAGAGTCTCAGACAAATCCTATCGCCTCCATTGAATTTTCTTATCTCATGCTAGCTGCATATTTTGAGTCTATTACAACAAAAAATTTAGAATTGAAATCGTTGTTGCAGGTCATATAAAATTAATTTTGCAAATTAGGATCATGAAATGCACAACAATAATGTGTCTTATCCAAAGTTATACAAAGAAAGCGTGTCTCTCAAATCCCTCTCAAAGGAGAATTTTAAAATGGATAAGAAAACAAAACCCAACTATTTATTGCCAAAAAAAAAAAAAATTCAAAAGTACATAGGCAGAAAGTAGAAATGAGGTAAAAGAATAAAAATTTATTTTAGGCTATACTAAATAGCCAAAGTTGTAATCATGATTTTTTAAATTTTATTTAAATTTTTAAAGATTTTTATTTTCAAAGCATATGCATAGATAATTTTCAACATTCACCCTTTCAAAACCTTGTTCCAAATTTTTTTCTTACTCCCTTTTCCTCTCTTCTCCCTTTGATAGCAAGTAATCCAATATATGTTAAACATATGTAACTCTTCTACACATATTTCCACAAATATCATGCTGCACAAGAAAAATCAGATCAAAAAGGGAAAAAAAATAAGAAAGAAAACAAAATTCAAGCAACAACAACAAAAAAGTGAAAATATTATGTTGTGATTCACATTCACTCCCCACAGTCCTCTCTTTGGATGCAGATGGCTCTCTCCATCACCAGAACATTGGAACTGGCCTGAATCACCTCGCTGTTGAAAGAGCCATGTATGTCAGAAATGATTATTGTATAATCTTATTGTTGCTGTGCACAATGTTCTCTTGGTTCTACTCACTTCACTTAACATCAGTTCATGTAAGTCTCTTCAGGTCTCTCTAAAATCATCCTTCTAATCATTTCTTACAAAACAATAATATTCCATAACATTCATATACCATAGTTTATTCAGCCACTCTCAAATTAATGGGCATCCATTCAGTTTCCAGTTTCTTGCCACTACCAAAAGGGCAGCCACAAACATTTTTGAAAATGTGGATCCCTTTCACTCCTTTAAGATCTCTTTGGGATATAAACCCCATAGAGACACTGCTAGATCAAAGGGGATATGTACAATTTGATAGCCCTTTGGACAAAGTTCCACATTGCTCTCCAGAATGTTTGGATCACTTGACAATTCCACCAACAATGTATTACAGTTCCAGTTCCCCCCATCCCCTCTAACATTCATCATTATCTTTTCCTGTCATCTTAGGCAACCTGAGAACTATATAGTAGTACATCAGAGTTGTCTTAATCTTCATTTCTCTGACTAATAGTGACTTAGAAGATTTTCTCATGTGACCAGAAATGGCTGTTCATATCCTTTGCCCATTTATCAATGTATAATCATGATTTTAGATAAGGAAACAATAACAATATAATTCTAAAAGAAACAAACAGAAGTTTAGTATAAATGACCATGCTTAGATGGACTAGGAAAAACAAAAATGTTGTATTATTAAATAAATATGAAGTAAATAGCATAACATCTAAGTTCTTAAAGAAATAGCCAGCTAAAATAAGAAAATACATTTTACATATGCAATACTGATGAGAGATTTAATATTTAATATTTAGAATTAGATCAATTAAATAATAAGATGAACAATATGGAAAATATAAAGGGAAGAGAGAAGAATGAAAAGTGAAACTTGAACAACAATGATTTCTGTAGTAGATTTTATTTTGGGTTTTTTTTTTTTTTTTTTTTTTTTGGGGGAGGGAGGGTGACCAATTGATGTTAAATGACTTGCCCAGGGTCACATGGGTTGTTAAGTGTCTGAAGTCTTATTTGAACTCAGGTCCCCCTGACTTAAGTGTAATTACTTTATCCACTGCACCATCTAATTGTCCCAAGACAATGATTTCTAAAAGGGAATGTTAAACAATAAACCTTTTTTTTTCCCCCGGAGGCAACTGGGGTTAAGTGACTTGCCCACAGTCACACAGCTAGAAAGTATTAATTGTCTGAGATCACATTTGAACTCAGGTCCTCCTGACTTCAGGGCTGATGCTCTATCCACTACACCACCTAGCTACCACAATAAACCTATTTTTAAACAAAAATTGTGCTTTTAAAATTTATTCATGTGCTGGGACATGGATAAATCAATTAAAAGATAAAAAGATGGAAATAGTAAGTAAATACTATCATAATACAATAAAATCATAATCTATAATGGAAATATGAAACTTGATTGGAGATAAAGTTTTTTTTTTCTTGTTGGCTTCACATAACTGGTATTATCTAAAAAAGAGATATCATTTGAGGGAAATTAATATCAGCAAATGCCTATGATATAAAAAAATATTTTGAGTAATAACTAGATCAAATTTATTGATGAACAAATTATAAAAGAAATAAATTATAATTAAAAATGTGATAATTTGACATGCTAAAACTTGGGGAATACAGTTCAAATATTTTTTCAGAACAAAATTTATCTCTCTGAAATTACATATTAACAGGAATTTTTAAAACAAAAATTATGCTCTTAAATAACTAGAAAATAGACTGTATCTGACAAAAAAAGACTTCAACAAAATATAGTTGTCATTCATAATAAAATCCTTAGAAAGCACAGGTATATGATACCCCTTCTTTAATGTAATAAGAAGTAAATATGTAAAATCAAAAGTTGAAATTATTTTCGGTGGACAAATTGGAAATTTTACAATTAAATCTGAGATCATATAGTCACTTCCCCACTACTTTGGTTTTTTGCTTAGTACTAAAAAAAAATAAATGTAAAAATAAATAAATAAATAAATGTATAAATATCAGTTGGTTAACAATAATTTATTAAGCACCCATTATGAGCCAGGTGCTGTGTTGTGAAGAAAAAAGAAAACAACACATCCACCGAAAGAAGCTCTCTGTTGGTTTGGCATTGTCAACAGCCAGCTGCTTCTGAATACTCTCAATTCCCGTCTTGTAGAACACCTGTTCTTTCCTAATTCTACTTGTCTGATTCCTCCATCTTAATCTCCTTTCATCAACCAATCAATAAATAAACATTTTGTAAAGCACCTCTTATGAGCCAAATCATCTACAGTCACCTACTATTATTTAAATGTAACTATTCTGCAAGACTTTGCTATAGACTATAAGTTTTTAACTTTCTGTATGTCATAGATCTTTTTGATAATCAAACTTATGAATCCCTTCTCCAAATAAAGTTTTCAAGTGAATAAAATAAAATACAACATTCTCTGTTTTTTAAAAATAATTAAGTTATACTAAGTGGTCTGTATTGGGAAGATTCTTCTTTTCTTTTTGAATATTAAGATATTTTCCAAACCTCTAAGACCTCTCTTACTTTTTACTACCTTTCAAATGCAGCTGACAGTGACTATGTAGTCATATCTTCTAGTTCTTTCAGAACTCTGCATTATAATTCTTTTGACTTTGGAAACTTGAACTTATGGAGGGAAGCTAAATGCTCCCTTACAATTTCATACTTTTCAGGGTATTAAGTTCCCAATGAATGCAAGAAGCTAAGTATATAAAGATAAAAAATAATACAAAAACCCTTGCCTTTCAAGGAGTTCATAATCTAATAAGGTTGATACAACATTTATGCAGATCAGTATAAGATGAAGTAAACTATGATGTGGACAAAAAAGTAAATCTGATATGTGTAATTTTAAGAAGTGATTTTTTAAAATTTAAATTTTGAGTGATTATTTTCATGGAGAAGGAGGCAATTAGGGAAGGCTTCATCATGACAAAGGTGGCACCTTAGCTGAGAAAATGAATTCTAAGAATGAAAAGGAAAAGTCATATTCAAAAGATCAGAATCAGAAGCCCCCGGAAGCAGAAAGTTCATGCCATATGGATATTTCATACTTTTGAAAACTGGTGAAAACTATACAGAAGATATGTTACTTGGGCCATTATACTTATTCTAAGAATATTTTGTCACCAATGAAATGAAGAGACTAGGCTAGATGATCTCTAAGGGGCCTTCCAGCTCTAACTTATGATTTGGTACTTCAGTGTATTGGAACATAGAATGAATAGAAGGGAATAATATGAAATAAAACCAGAAAGACAGTTGGAGACAAATGAAAAGTTATCTTTATTTTTCTCAAATACCAGCTTTCTCATGAAAACTTTCCTGACATTCGTTCTCCAAAACAACCTTATATTTAACTATTTTGTATATGCTGGTATTTGTTCATTTTATATTTATACTGTACATAAATATATGCATATTCACACACATATATGCATGTGCATATATATTTTTATTACACATTCTTTGTCACTCCAGAGATTGTTTCAGTCTTTGTACTTGAATCCCCAAAAGGCCTACCACAGTGTCCAGTTCATAGTAGTTGATTAATAAACATTAATTGACTGAGTGATTACCTCCTTCTATTTCCTTGTTCCTATTTTGCATAAGTGTTCATTACTGAATTTGACCATCAAGTGACACAAACCAAAATTTTAAAAAGATGAAAATTGTCAAAAGATGAATTAATTGCTTTTTAAGAAAATACAGTAATCTTTTCTTACTTCCCCTAAATCATTATAGATATATAGGGTATCTCAAATGGGCTAAGGCAAATGTGATAGCATTTGAGGTCTCCTCCAACTCAGAGACTCTGTGATAAAAAGCAAATGTGGATTGTGATATTTGGAAGAGTACTAAAATAGGTTGCAGGAGGTTTTAGCATACAATTTTTTTTTCCTGACAGATGTGAGCAGTTTGCCACCTGAGAAGTAGGGTGGTCCAAGAAGAGAAGAATAAAAGAAAATAGGAAGGTAGGAAGAATAGACGATGAAATGAATAAGATTGGAGTCTGATTGAAACGTGTCAAAATGAAAAAGCAGCTAATCACACAGGCAGGAATTGCTGGAAAAAAGCTTTGTTCCTGAGAAAGAAGAGGGGTGAGTTCAGGGTATAGAGGAAGGCCAATGCCAATATAGAGGGATAGAGGAAAGTCAATGTCAAAAAGTTGTGTGCAAGATGGGGATTAAATGCTTGGAACAAAAGCAGAAACTGAAGCACAAACCTTGGAACCAGATAGAAAAGGATGTTATGCTTTCAGGAATCAAGAGAATTTAGGAAAAAAGAAAGATCTCATGTCTGGGATTAGTAGTAGATCTCTCTCTCCATCTTTGAATCTGCAAAGGCTTTGAAAGAGTGGCCTACATTCCCTGATTCCCCTACCTCCCAATGTACTTGAACATTCTTGACCTCTTCTTACCAACTTATTAACTCATTCAAATTAATATAACCTTTCTCTCCAAAGTTACAAATATGGTTCTCTTTTCTTTGAGCTCTGCAGTATTTCACATGAATACTTAAATTCAACAAAAGTTTGGTTTCTGTGTCATACTAGGCATTTGGAAAACAAAAGTTAAATAATACATATGCCCTGCCCTCAAGGAACTTATTGTCTAAAAAGGATAAGATTCATATAAATAAATATTATTTTAGGCAGAGATCACTTTCAGCTCTGATAGTGACAGAAGACCATGGAGGAAGTGATCCCTGCACTGAGCTTTGAAGGTAAGGATTTCCATAAGCACCAAAGAAGTAGGGAAAGGGATAATAAGGAGAAGAGAATAATATGAACAAAGGCAGAAACAAGAGGAAATACAATATAAATGTAGAATAGTGAGTTTCTCATTCATCTGGAAAAAGGGGGAAAATAACAAAGTGAGAAAATGTTGGAAATGTAGCTTAAAACCATATTGTAGAGAACCTTGAATGCTAGTGTAACACATGCTCTACAACAACTTTCTCAACCTCAATTTACACTCACAGGTTGAATTCACAGAGCAAACTATATTATTTTTTTTCAATGTTCATAGGGGTAATTTTGATTAGATGGGTGATATTTGTCTAATGCTTTAGGGGGAGGGAAGAAAACAAATATTCATTAAATACCTACTTTGTGCCAGAAACTGGACTGAGAGCTTTATAAATATTGGCTTATTAGATAATATTTAGTCCATGAGTCCCTGGTTTCCTCCATTGATTAACAATGGTCTAAATTAATTAGCTAGATTTAATTAGCTTTTAGAAATTTATAGGTTACTAAAATTACATAAGCATAATAGGTACAAAATATATCCCCAGAAATTTGTGGTGAATCTTTTCTACAAGAATATGTATGAGTATATGTATACATATAGAAAGAGACAGAGAAGGTATATAATGTGTCTATCATATACATATATGTATAATACATAAAATGTGTGTACATATATTCATATAATCAAGGGGAAAGTGGATGCAAGTTTAAAGCTTACTATCAAAGATGTAAGTCACAATACCTTTTATTGGAGATCTTTTCTCCTTTTCTTAGGAATCCTCATGAAGTTCCTGTTATATATAATGTAGTTTCTTCTAGACTTCTTGGAGAGTCTTAAAGCTGCTTTTGCCCAGTATGCTGAGTCTATTCCCAGTTCTCAATGTAGATATTGATGCCTGCAGCTGCTCTCCCAGGTATGCTGTTAATTTGCCATTGTAATGTCTGAGTCCTTTGATCTTCCAAAGATTATAAATATCTTCTGACGAAGTGGGAAGTGTTGGAGGCTAAGGACAAGTTTGAAGTGTATTCTGCTCTTAGTCAACAATTGATTCCTTCTCAAAAGTTGGATTTTCCTCTCTGTTGTTAGACATTTGATCAATCCCTTAAACCTGAACTGGATGGTCATAGAATGCCAAACCCATACCAACCAGCATTTACATTGTCTCCCTCCTTCCTCTACTCATTAAAAAAGATTTAATAAAATCTAATTAAAACAGAGACCTTATCCTCAAAAAGGAAGAAGAAAAAGGAGAAAGGAAGAAGAAAGGAAGAAGAAGGAAGCAACAAGAGAAGGATGGAAGAAGAAGGAGAAAGGAAGAAGAAAGAAGGAACAAGAACGAAGGAACAAGAACGAAGAAGAAGAAGGAAGGAATAAAAAGGAGAAAGAAAGAAGAAAAAGAATGAAGGAACAAGAAGAAAAAAGAAGGAAGGAAGGAAGAAAAAGGAAGGAAGAAGGAAGGAAGAAAAAGGAAGAAAGAAGAAGGAAGGAAGAGGAAGAAGGAAGAAAGAAGGAAGGAAGAGAAAGAAGAAGAAGAATAATTTTATTTAGCCTTTAGCACAGGCCTGAAAGGGCATTTGGAGTAGTTCAAATTTTAAAATGCCCAGAAAACAGTATATCAAGTGATAGGACTACATTTTGCTTGCCAATAGTACAAGACATTTTACCCTGACATTGCTCACATTCCATCATGGAGGTTCTACCCCCATGCTTTTTCATGAATAATATGGAAATGACCTTATAGATCTAAAGAATATGCCAGTAAAATATATGCTCTAGCAAATTCTATCAAACGAAAAAAGACAATCAAATATTGAATAATCAGTGTATCCACTCTCAGGTCTAATTAAGTATAGAGAAGCTCCTCACTAGCAGGTTGAACAATAGATGATACATCATTAGTGAATTATACTTATCCATGAATAAAATAAAAAATTTCCTTCAGTCCTTTAGTACTCTTTCTGCTGCTAAAGTGAAAGTGAAGTACTTTTTTTTAAGTGACGAATGATACTAATAAGCAGTTTTTAGAATTTGTATAAACACAAATTAAAAATGTGCTACTCAATGGAAAATCTTTATGCAACAGCCAAGATAGCTCATTGCTAAAAGAACTTAACTACATTTATATTGACCTTTCTCTAAATAAAGCAAGAAGGCAGAAATTAGGTCAAAATAAAACCCAAAAAGATTTAACAGATCCTCCTCAGAGAAATGGGTAAAAAAGTTGCCAAGTTTTGTTTATATGCTAAAAACACATGAAAGTCTTCATCTTTTCAGGACCATGGATAATAGTACATATTGCTATAGTACACATAAAAATATAAATTAAATATAATATAGGATACTGATAAATAATTGAATGGAATTAAGAAGGGCTGGTAAGAATGTATATACTTGGATTCTGACAAATTTAATCAAAGACAGAGAGGGAAAAGGAGATTTCCATGGATGTGCTCTAAGAAAATTTGAGAAAGGGCAATTAGGGAAAGCTCCATAAAGAGTTGGCTACCATCAGAGTTAGTTTCTATGAATCACTTATGTTGTATTTTGTTAATGTAAATGACACATTTTGTCATTAAATCTTGAATGAAAAATAATATTTTCAAAAGTCACTCAAATCTTTGTAGTTTATTTTTTTTTTTAAATTACAGTTCACTTTTAAAAACTCTGTCATCCCTAGGACATCTCCCTTCTCATTCTGCATCTTCACTTCCGTGATTTTACTCATTTCATCTCAACTCTTACCTTCTATAGGAAACTTTTCCTAATCCTTCTTAATTCTGTCATCTTTCTTTAGGTAACTTCCAATTAATATTGGCTATATTTTCTTTGTATATAGATTTTTGCATGTTGAATTCTCTGTTAGAAAGTAAGCTTTTTAAAAAATAAGACTTTTGGAACCTTTCTTTGAATCCAGGACTAACACAATGCCTAATATACATAGTAGGCACTTACTAAATATGAATTGAATGTAAGTTTTATTGAGCCATCAGAAGTTATCCATTAGTTTTCATAGCAATGGTATTTTTTTCAATGTCAGTTTGCACAAAATGTTCCTATCAGGATAGGATCTTTTTTTGTAAATAAAAATCACAAACTGGTTAATTATTTAGATTGTATTTTTACCTTATCCATTTCTTAAGACTGAATATTTATCTTAATACTTTATCTTTATTTGCCTTAAGAATTAGGAGTTGTTAGATATGAACCAATAGAATAATTAGAGTGGAAATACCAAAGTAATTCATCAAGCAAATGGTTACAGAAATACAGTCCAAAGATAGACAGAAGTAATAATTTTCTATGTTTAATTTTAATGGCATTAACATTCTCTGAATGTTGGACATAAAACATTCCTTTTTTTATATGTAAGAGAGTTGACTGTGTGTTGTGTAGGTTTTATATGTTTACCTGAGTCTGTTGAATAGATATGCTAATCTCTTCTGCCTATTCTTGTAGGGAAACTGATTCCTTTCAAGGGAGTAAGCAAAATATTAGGGGCAGAGCTTTATTATTCCTGTCAAAAAGAAAGTACTATACTAAAATGTATCTATATGCCTCCCTAAATATTGTCACTCTAAGTGAAATGCTTTTTATGTTTGAGCTGGGCTGCTGACTATCATTGCTTAATGGAAGAGTACCCTCACTATCAAATTCTAGTTCCACAAAGAACCCACTTGTCAACTAGCAAATTAATCCATTTATCCAAGTGGTTAGGAAAACAGAAATCAGTGAAGGTATGCATATGAGAATTGGCCAATACAGAGTGAATGTACTCTCCTAGTGAGGAGAGAGACAGAAACAGAGAGACAGACTGAGAGAGAGAGAGAGAGAAAGGGAAGAAGGGAGGGAGGAAAGGAGGGAGGGAGAGAGGGGAAAGAATTCCACACCTCAAACTAATGGAGCAATTTCCCAAAATCTTTAGTGATGCAAGTTTGGGATGGGAATATAATCTAGGCAATATTTTTTCTACTTGTTGCCTTTTTCCTAGAGTTTTTTTCTTCCTTCAAAGTAGTTTTCTAAAGGCATCTGATAAGGATTTGATGGGATTATGATTCTCTAGCAGCCCAGACCAGCCCACTCCCAAGTCCAAACACCACAGAGACCCTTAATCACTAACTGACAGGTACAGCATAGGTCTACATAGTCTATAATTCCATCATCCATCAAATCTAGAAATAAACTAGTAAAAAAAGTAGCACCAAGGGTATAGACCAGTACATTAAACCACATATTTTAATTACTATATCCCTCCAACATGGCACCCATCTTTCTTTGCTGACCTTTGGGTGCACTTATGATGAAATAAAGCTAACCATAATATCATTGCCATACATTAATACTCCCAAAAGTGGATTTTTCTGTGTACATCCTGGGTAACCATATGCATAGTTCATAGATAGAGGCCTTAAGGTCTCCCCATTTGTGCAAACTCCTCCCATAACCTCAAATATATATATATATCTTGTGATGTAATCATATTCCATAAATGTCTTTGTCTTGTTTTGTTGGTTGGCCAATTAATGTTAATTCCTCGCAGATTCCTAACAGGAACACAGCCTATTCTGAGTACATGATTTTCAATTAATCTCAATAAATGCCTATATTAGAGTTGGAGATGACATGAGTCCTGAATTTCTTCAAAGATACCAGCACATACTATCTGCTTAAATCCTAACACAATCTTGTGTCTTTTCTCTCAGAGCTAGGAGATAATAGAATAGAATCTCTCTTTTCTCCAGCATCTTAACTCCTCTTCTCAGGAAAGTAAGGAGCATTTAGTAATCAATCACAACAAATAAAGAGAGTTTCATGCAGTGGACTTTGAGCCAAAGGTTAAATTGAATTCAACAAATTCAAATTAATTTGATAAACATTTATTAAGCATCTACTATGTGTCAGTTACTATTTTAAGTGCTGAGGATACAAATAAGAACAAAAGAAAGACAATTACTGCACTTAATTTACAATGTGATGGAAGACAACAGGCAGAAAGAGACTGGAAAAGGAGGGAGAGCACCAGGGCATCTTTCTTTCTGTGGAGTTGAAACCAAACAGAGATACAAATGCAAAGTGGAGTGTGTAGAGAGTCCAGTTTCTTCCCTTTCTGAAGGAAGGCTTTGGGAAGAATTCAGTACTCTACAGATCTTTTCTAAACCCTCCCTTGGCTTTTATTTATAAAACTGAGGTTTGCCTTCGGGAATAATAAAAATTTCATAAATGTAACTCAATTTTGATTTTAGATATAAAAATGTGCCATTCTCTGTCTTGTTATTGTTTTTCTACAAGCTATGAATAAAATAAACCAATACTTTGTAATGAAAAAAATACATCTGATGACAATGATCCCATTTTTCAAATTTTATGATGGTCAGTGTCACTTGATATTGTAACTGTCTTTTGACAGCGCAAAAGGACTGGATAGAATAGCGAGAACAAGAACATTAGCAAGAAAAATAAATTGTATGAATGTAAATTAGGAAAGGTATAAGCATGTTTTCAAGAAAAGTCTAGAAGCATTATGAGATTCAAAGGTGAGAATTTATAGTGAATGCTATAGTTTAAGAACCAAATAGAATAATGGAAAAATAAAATGGGATTAGAGAAAATCTTTCCCTTTTCCTTTTTTGGAGGTTTAGTCCTAAACTATATACATATATTGGATTTAACATATATTTAACAGGTTTAACATATATTGCATTACTTGCCATCTAGGGGATGGGGTGGGGTGAAGGAGGAGAAAATTTGGAACCAAAGATTTTGCAGGTGTCAATGTTGAAAAATTATCCATGCATATGTTGGGAAAATAAAAATCTTTAATAAAAAATTAAGGCCCCAGGAGGACTTTTGCACCTTCTATGAGAATCTTTTCTATGGTATTTCTGATCTCTGCTTGAAAACTTTCTGATGGAAAACAGACCACTTAATGAGCTGAGCTGCTCTGTAATCTCTAATTTTTAGAGCCAATATTCTTCATATTCAGAGAAAATCTGTGTCCCTGAAAAAGCTATCATTTTTTTCTAGTTCTGATTACACTCTTCTAATCCCTATTTCATATAACTTACTTCCATGCTTTAATACCTCAAGGATCAGTAATTTCTCAAGTACAAGAAACCACTAGTGATCCTAACTATTCACATCACATTTTTCCTTCAACTTAATAGTTAGTCAAAAATGCAGGATGGTGTTCTTTGAAAATTGCTATGACAATACAATTCATCAACTTGTGGTCAACCTGGTGATGAGATTCCCAGAATTTAGCTAATGTGGTGCTCAGATGATAGAAGTTGCCCTTCACTATCTTCCCAGGCTCTCCCTATCAGTGATTACATTCTACTACTATAGCCTTGGGAAGAATAACTCAAATCAAATCAGACATCAGAGAAAGACTTTATTAAGAGCTACAAGAAGCATCCTTTCCATTATTTTAAAGAGATATTTTAATTGCCACTACTTCCCCTTTTCCAAGACAAATATCCTAGATCTTTTATAAAACCTTCCTTCTTACTCTCCTTTAGATATCAATAAATCAATTGTTAAATATTAACTGTTTGCCATGTTCTAAGGATTGGATTAGCCACTACAAATTTGAAAAAGGAAATAATCCCAACACACGTTTCTCTTAAACTGTGGCCTATGATTGGCTAAAATTAAATCTTATTTATTTGAATTATTCCTGTTAAAACAGGCTTCATTTCCTTCTTCCCTCCATTCTTTGTTCCTTCTACCTGCCTTTCTTCTTTTTTTTTTTCCAAATCTTTTCCAAAACTTGGTCCCCCTATCTCACCCAAACTAGAATTACAAAAGTTACTCACAGACTGGATCTCACTACTATTCAGTATTTTCAGTTTTGACTTGCTTTGTTTCTAATCTTGGCTAGTTCATCTACCATGATTTAGATGTATACAGTACAAAAAATGTATCAGCTTCAACTTCCCTTGCCTTTTGCTAGAGCTGAGAAACAATTCCTACCTAACTCCTTTCTTTGGACTGTATCGCACAGTACATTACCCTCTACTTATAGCTGTCTATTCCCAGAAGTGTTTTGTCTTATATGATGCCTTCAAATCTTTCAGGATAATATTAAAACTGAAAGTCAGCTATAACAACAATGTATTTAAGAAATAAAAGTTTCCCAAAGCCTGAAAATCAATTTCCTGCCATTTTCCATCATTTAATCTTTTAATGTGAAAAACATTATTTACACTAAGTATATAGTTTGCTATGTGGAGTGTTTCTTTTAGGAAGATTTAAGAAAATTTTCAACTTGGTGGGAAGAATGAATTTTTGCCCTAAGTATTAGAAGCAAGCCTATGAGTGCCTTTGAGAAAAGGGCAGGAAAAGAAATCCTATGCAATTTGATATAATTATCTTGAGGAAGATTAAGGTGATTACAAGGGAAATTAGAAATTATGCAACATAATCTGAATCAGAATGCATTTGTTGATTAAGTTCTGATTTTGGAAGAAGCAAAGAGAGCAATTTTTACAGTGACATTAAATACAATCCTAAAATAAATCATACCCATTATTGTCACAGACTGTTACCCTGATTAAAAGACTTACTGCTTTAAATAGCCTGCCTAGAAAAATGTTTGCCATCACAGTGAAAAGACTGAAAAACACAGAACCATAAAAAAGTCATCCCTTATTGGGAGATTATTTACATAACAAAAACAAAATAATCACTTTACTGAGGAATAATTTGTGATAATCCTGAAAGGCAATAATGTCATAGTGCCTGCCTTGAGTTCAGGAGGCCTGGATTCAAATCTTATTTCTGATATATTTTAGCTGCATAATTTAAGTGAGGAGTTCCTTAACCTCAAATGTCTCCTTCCACCTACATACATATACACACGCACATATGCATATGTGTGTGTATATATATATATGTATATAGATAGTTATATTTATATATGTATGTAGATATGACTAGATATTTAGATAGAGATAGAAAGAGTGATATAGCCATAGATAGCTAGATAGTGCAGTGGATAGAGTGTTGGGTCTAAAGCCAAGAAGACTGATCCTCCAGAGTTCAAATCTGACCTTAGACACTTCCTAGCTGTATGGCCTTTGGGCAAATCACTTAACTCTGTTAGCTTTAGTTTCCTCATCTGAAAAATAAGCTGGAGAAGAAAACTGTAAGCCATTCCAGTATTTTTGCCAAGAAAGCCCCAAATAAGGTCACATAGAGTTGGGTATGACTGGGAAACAATTTAATGTGCTAGTTGCTGGGCTAAACACTGAGGATACTTTATAGGAAATCAGAATATATAGGAATAAGGCCAGCTGAGCTCATCAGTGTCTACAACTTAGTCATTCCCCTCATAGATACTCTAAAGAGAATGACAGCAATATTTAATTATATAGCTGCACAATCTTGAATTTAAAATATTAATCTCTCAGGGATAAGATGGAGGAGATACAAAGAGAGAGCCACCAGTCTGGAGATAATCCACACGTTTAATGTATCTATGGAATTCTAGCCCAGCAGCCAATTAAAAGAGATTTCCTGGGGGACAATAAGCAGTCAAAAGATATCTATGCTTGATGCACCAACATTTGTTGTTTCCCAATGGATTGAATTTAATTTTGCCACAATAAGAGATTTAAAGACTCCACTATATTCATTATTTTAATAGCCTCATCATTCAGGAAATATTTGCTTGGCTAATAGCAGGGACCTTAAGTCATACACACAAAAATACTAGGAGTATTTTTTTCACTTTTTTTTCTCCCAGCATGAAAAAAAAAAGAAATCAAATCTTATAGAAGTAATTTTCACCCCTACAGTAGAAAAGAGGACAGGGGGGAAAGGAAGGAGGTAGGAAGGAGGTAGAGGGAATTCATCCCATTAAATGACTCAACTGAAAAATTTTGGACTAGTGGCAATGACATCTGCAAACCCAAACCTCCAAGAGAGACTAAGAAAAGAATGCTAAAGTACAAATGGGTAGACATAAGACTGAAAAAAAAAAAAAAAGGAAAAATCAACCTTAAGAATCCATAGGTACTTAGACTCACTCACCTCTCTTTTGTTTTAGTTAGCTACAACTGATACCCAGTTCTGCTTTTATTTGTTTATTCAGTTCAAATTTGTATTTGATCAGGGGCAGCAAGGTGGCACAGTGGATAGATAGAGCACCAGCCCTGAAGTCAGGAGGACCTGAGTTCAAATCTGGTCTCAGACACTTAACATTCCCTAGCTGTGTGATCCTGGGCAATTGCCTCAGCAAAAAAGCAAAAAAAAAAAAGGATTTGATCAATCTAATAGAATTTCTCAAAAAAAAAAAAAATCTGTGGTTTGTCTTTTGATTTCTTTGTGACCTGTCTGTCCTGGTATGAAAGCAAAAGACAACTCTGGAAACCATATGGGAGAGAGCAGTCTTTTAGCTGAATATTGCAATCTGAAGCCTCTATCTCATAAATAAAGATATTGTGTTTTATAATAGGGAATCATGAATTGTTCATGTGTTTCGTAACTACATCTTCTCAATATGTCTCATAAAAAACAAGCCTAATGTAGTAATTATTATGTCAACTTAAAGTTATTTCCTGATTATTTGTATATTCAACTTCTGATTTCCTGATAAAGATAAGAGCTGCACCTTAACCCAAGATGTTCTGTCCTGTTATTAATTCAAATATTTCATGAGAAGATATGAAAAGGAGAAATATCAGGGTGCTAAGGTGAAGGCTGAGGACTGGTTTTGTAGACATATAGTGGGAATTTACTGCCAAGACTTCAGACAGTCTTCCCTTCCTATCCTGACAGCTAAAATCACAAAGGAATTTAAATATAATCATTCCATTTCCTGTTTTAATAATAACTAAGTAAAAAAGTAATTGGAAACTGGGAAAGAAATTAACAAAAAGGATCCGGGGGCAGGAAGGGAGAAAAATCAATGAATTATTTAATATGAAAAGATAGTAGGAGAGAGAGAGAAAAAAAAGGACCAAAAAGATGAGATAGAGAGACAGAGAGACAGGGAAAGACAGAGACAGAGAAGGATAGATCACATAGAAATGCATTTAAGTATACTTCTTTTGCCTGTACTTTTGCCTTTCAAAAAGCTTTTTCCCCAGTTTGGATTAACAACACAAGAACTGATTTTCTTCTTGAGATGGCTGAACAGCTGCGTACCTAGTAAAAAACAGGCATTGTGTTCAGAATAGCTGTCTTTTCCTGTAGTTCAGTTCTTTATTCAATAAAGTATTTCCACTTCCCTTTTCCATTTGCCTCTTAGTTTCCCTTACATAACAAGATGTATACATAACATGTAGATGATCTCTTCATCTATCCAAGTTTTATGAAAGGTGAGAAGGCTCAATAAGTTTTATTTCCCAGAAGCAAAGTCTGGATTGGCATTTGCAACATGAGCTCATATAAAACCTGTCAACAGTTGTCAATCAAAACATTTTTAAAAATTCAATACAGCATGAATAATTGGCCTTCAGAATACAGGAGACTGGACAACATAACCTCCTGAAGTGTTTTTTTTGTTTTGAAGATTCTTTGAGTTGATCAGCAAAATTATAATAAAAATTAAAGGCATTCCTGTGACACATTTGCATCAAAACATTAAATTACTTACAATATTGTAATTTAATTATAATACATCATAAACCTGGAAGGCCTGAGGGATCAAGAGACTGCTAGTTTCTAGTCCATTCCCAAAGTTCTTAGAAAGAAGATATTTCACTCATCAAGGAAATTTTTTTAACTTTTCTTGAATAGCTTCTGTCTTTTCTTCTTCCCACTACACCAAAGAATGGCAAATGAGGTAAACATTCCAAATAAGTTCATGAGAAAGAAGAGAACTATTTTCTGCCTTACGTACAAATTATGTTTCTTCTAACCCATCCCAGCAGAGGACTGGGAAATAACTATTATGGACCAGGTATAATAGCTCCAACAGAAATACCCATGATGACCACTAACTCCACATGTCTTCCAGAACTAGAGATCTAATGAACTCAGAGGAAGGCTTCTTTTCCTCTAGTCTCGTGGGAAAAGATTACTATCTCCTGTCTCATGGAAAGGAGAAAATGAGGCATGGTAAGCTAAGATCTTCACTGAATTGTAATATATGGTTTTTAATTGAAACCAAGAGAGATTTCAAAAGCATTATAAAAAAGGATGTATTACAAAATCATCCAAGATATTCTGTCATTCTGCTTAAATGAAAAATATTTCAGCATTTCAGTATTTTTGTTGTGGTTACGGTTTCTGCTAATACAACTATGATGCTGTGTTCCAAAAGTTTTAATGTAGCCTTTAGAAATTATTATTAAATTTCCAGAATGAGCATTAACATTTCAGAAATCAGCAAATGCTACAAACCAGGGGTGGATTTTTGTGTTCTATTGATTATTGAGACATAAAAAGGCATAGAGAAAATGTTAATAATAAAGATTAAATTTAAAAGTATGTCATGTGTACATTTTTGGAGAATGAGTTGTTAAATATTTAACAGTACATCACTCTATGGAGTGTATCAGATGCTACACTCATCTATATGTAGATGAGTGTATATGGAATTTCACAAGTAATACTGCAGAAAAAGCTATACTTTTATCATCATGCAATTGTCTAAGCAACATAGAAAATATGAGATCCTACTGTGTTTATGGTTGGTCAGTTAGGTAGATTAGACAAACAAACAAATAAATATTTCCTTTAGTACAACAAAGTTCTCCCTTAAGCAGTCCTCTATCAAGATTTGCATGATGATTCTCATTAAAAATTTCTATGACTGAGTTGATGAATCAATAAGCCTAATTTTATTAAACACCTAACATGCACTAGTACTATGCTAACTAATAGGGATACTGAGCTAAAACTGAAAGTCTCTATTCTCCATGGATCTTGGATTCTTTCAGAGGAGATACTGTTTACCCATACAGATTATTCCAAAAATCTTAGTCTTAATAGTCTTAATAGCTGAAAACCACACAAAAATTTTTAGTATACCCTTTGTAATTATATACAAAATATTTATAATGAATGGACAATAAATGCAAAAGCAAGTGTTATGGAGATATGGGGGGGTACAAGCAAAAGGATATTGTTAGTAATCAGTCTTTCACAAGAGGTGCTATAAAAGAAATTTCAAATATTCACTATAACACTTTTTAACACATTTTTTATTAAAGCTTTTTATTTTCAAAACATATGCATGGATAATTTTTTAACATTAACTCTTGCAAAACCTTATGTTCCAATTTTCCCCCCTTGCCCCCAACCTCTCCCCTAGATGGTAATCCAATATGGTAAAATATATGTTAAATCCAACATATGCATACATATATATAATATATATATATATATAATTATCTTGCTGCATAAGAAAAATCAAATCAAAAAGGAAAAAATGAGAAAAAATAAAATGCAAGCAAACAACAACAAAAAGAGTGAAAATGTTATGTTGTGATCACATTCAGTTCCCTTTGTCTCTCTCTGGGTGTAGATGGTTCTTTTCATCACAAGACCATTGGAACTGGCCTGAATCATCTCATTGTTGAAGAGAGCCACATCCATCATAATTGATCACCATATAATCTTGTTGCATGTACAATGTTGTCTTGATTCTTCTCACTTCACTTAACCTCAATTCATGTAAGTCTCTTCAGGCCTCTCTGAAATCATCCCACTGATTTTTTCCTTATAGAACAATAATATTCCATAACATTCATATACCATAACTTATTCAGCCATTCTTCAATTGATGGACATCCACTCAATTTCTGTTTCTTTCCACTTCAGAAAGGGCTGCCACAAACATTTTTGCACATGCATCACAAAATTTAAAAAAAAAAAAACTTTAGAGAATACATGATCCCATGATCCCACTTTGCTTATTGTTGAACAGTATTGGTGTGTGTGAGGAGAGAGAGAAATTTCAAGGAATCAGACAGACTTGCTATAGAAGGTAGCATTTGATTTCAGAGTAGAAGGATAGATAGAAGTGAGAAAAGAATGCAATATAGTCATGAGGTACTGCCAATGCAAAGGGATGAAGAGGGGAAATGAAATGTTACATCTGAACCCCATGAAATAGGCCAATTTGGCTGGACTACTGAATTTGCAAAAGGAAGTAATATTTAATCAGAATAGCATAGCATATTAGAACCAGATTGTGAAAGACTTTAAATGTCAAACAGATGAGTTTATATTAAATATCACTATCTAAAAGAAATAGAAAATTGCTGTTGTTTACTAAATAGGGGAATGTCATATCAGACCTAAACTTTAAGAAAACTAGATTGGCTGCTGTATGGAGCATAGATTATAAAAAAGAAGATTAAGGAAATCACTCAGGAGCACTGTAATTCTCTATTGACACAATTGCATTATTGAGGGCTTAAAATAGGATAGTAATACTCTGAGTAGAAAGGAAGTGGATATGAATGACATTATGGAATTAGAAATAAAGAGATATTTGAATAATTTGGAAATAATAGAAGCTATTGAGTCCAATCTAAAGAAAGACACTGAGATTGAGGGAGGTTAAATGATTTGCCAAGAGTCATACTATCCAATTTTTCCTGATTCCAATTCTATGCTCACTTTTATACCTAATGATGGTGATTGTAAAGGAAATAAAGAAGCTAGTATTATGATTTGGTCTGGAAGGGGATAATTGGTGATATAAGACAAGTTTAAGAGAGAAATGAATACAGGGTATATAGATCTTGAAGTCATCTCTATAGAGATGATAATTAAACTGAAACCATAAAGCTGTACAGAGAAGTGAAAAAAGTCTAGAAAATAGCATGGAAGGACATTCACAGTTAAGGAATGAAATGGGAAGGATGGTATCCAAACATCAATAGAACAGTTGGTCATTTCAAGGAGAGAAGTTACATCTTCTTCAGAGACAGGAGCAAAGTAAGAAACAATGGAAGAATAATATTAAGAAGTTTTAAGGGATGTGATTAAAAAATAGAAGTTAAAATGATGCCCATTTTTTCAATAAAGTTAGGAGAGAAGGGGGGAGGTGATAATTCAGTAAGCTTAAGGATAGAAAAGAAAGATTAGAAGAGCAGTTACAGGGAACTTGATAGAGAATCAAATAATAAAGAATAAAAACAATAAAACAATAAATATTTATTAAGCTCCTTCTATGTGCCAGGCACTGTGCTAAATTCTAGGGATACAGAAAGAGGCAAAAGTTGTCACCTGCCCTGAAGGAGCTCACAGTCTAATGAGGTATAGAGGACTGAGATTTCAGTTGAGATTAGATAATAAATGTTTATAGTGGACCAAGTTGGTATGATTGTTGAATCTGTTTCTGCAGTGCTGAGTAATAATTGCATAAAAATGGGGTAGACAAATGTCAGGGGAAGAGAGTAACCCATGGTTAGTGCTATATATTGCAATAGAGTGTTTCACATATATACACATATATGTGTGTGTGCATGTATGTGTTTATGTATATACACAAACATATATACAAATATATGTATTATGTGTGTATGTATGCATATATGTATGTATTTTATATGCATATACCCATTTATATAAGCATATGTGTGAGAATATAATATACATATTGCATATTATATGTAATCATATATTTCTTTATTTCAATATTCCTATGTCATTTTAGAGTGCAAAGTACTTAACAAATATCCTTTTTATTTTTGTTCTCATAACAACATGGCATTTGAGTAGAACATGGTAGCTGGAACTGTATAATTATAAGGTCAAGATTGAAAAGAGAGGAAAGTAAAGCCGGTGCAGGTGTAATCAAATGGGGAAAGAGGGACTAGAAATTGTAGAGAAGATTAAGAATAGGTTAAGGAGGAATAGGATAAAGACAGAGATGGAAGGCAAGAAGCTTGTGAAGTTTCAGAGTTCCTTTCCAAAGAAGTAATATAATTATGGGTAATAGAGAAATCAAAAATGTGACTGTTTTTGTTTGTAGTTGAAAGAGAGTTGAAAAGGCTAATGAACCTTAAGAATAGGGAAAACATCCCTATGAATATTAAGTATCCATATATAAAGACAAGGACTAGAGTGGAAAGGAGAACTTTGAGCAAGATGGCAAACTCTTCTTTTCAAACTAAGATGGTTGGGGGTTTGTTTATTTTTTTTAACATTTTTTAAATTTTGAGTTCTGGATTCTCTCTTTCCCAACACCCCCTCATCCATTGGGAAGGCTAGAAATGCAACATCAATTATATATGTGAAAGTATGCAAAACATATTTCGTATTAACCATGCTGCATTAAAAAAGCAAGAAAAATTAAGAGGAAAAAAATCTGCACTCGGATTTCATCAAGTCTTCTCAGGAGGTGATAGCATTTTCATCATTAAGCCTTTTCCTTTTCTTAGATCTCTTTGGGATACAGACATAATAGTAGAATAGTCAAAAGCAGATATTTTCATTTTGCTGTCCTGTTGGTCATAGGTTTGAGGTTAAAATTTAACTTTAAAATTATTTTAATTTGCATTTCCCTAATTAATAATGACAGAATATTTTTTCATATGCCTACAGATAGCTTTGATCTCTTCATATCTTTGATAATTTAGCAACTTAGAAATGTTCACATTTTTATAAATTTAACTCAGTCCCCTCTTTGAGAAATGAGCTCTTTATCAGCAAAACTTACTGTAAGATTTTTTTCCCAGTTTAGTTCCATCTTTTTAATTTCAGTTGCATCAATTTTATTTGCTCAAAAGCCTTTCAATTTTATGTAATCAAAACTAACCATTTTACTTCACATCATTCTCTCTATAAATATATTAAATACAAATTTCCGTGTTCCCCTAATTTGTTTATATAACCCTTTTTGTCTAAACCAAATAGCAATTTTGACCTTATCTTAGTATGTTATATGAGATGTTGGTCTATATCTAGTTTCTGCCAAAATGCTTTCTAGTTTTCCCTTCAATTTTTGTCAGATAATGAATGCTTCTCCAAAAATCTTGGAATCTAGATTACTATAGCCATTTACTATTGTGTTTTGTATATCTTCTTAGCAAATACCAAATTACTAAGTTACTAAGGTTCTTGAGAAATATAAGAAAAATTATCTAGGAGGCTGGCACATAAAAACAACCTTATGCTGATGGTTAGGTCCAAATTAATGGGAATGTTGAATGCTAAGGTCACATGTATCTGAATTTGTAGTCTTTAAAATTATAATTGTGTAAAATATGGTAGCTGATTTCAGAACAATGGAAATACATAGTGTGAATTCAAATAATGCACTCATTTTACAAGATCCATTACCTTCACTAATCAGAAACTAGCCATATATAGATTACTGTAGGAGACAAGAAATTTATAGGAGAGATTGACAAGAGTTGAGGGCATGGTTTTTGTGATTTACTTTGACTTTCCATCCCCCCACCCTGATACAAAAAAAGAATCATCATCATGTGGCTCACTAAATGATGAAATTCTCAAAGATAAATAAAGAAAAGCACTTAATTGAGCTTGTCCAGCTCACATATGTCCAGACACATAATTGTCACCTGAAGTTGAAGGTGTCTGGCTATCAGATCAAGTGTTCTATTGATAGAGCTTTTTAGAACCTCTATAATATGAAAGTGTTGATAAGGAAGACTTAAAAAGAGGTATGTGTAAAAAGGTGGAGTTAATATAACTTATCTATAGTCATTGAGTAAAACACCATGGGGAGATTAAATTTCCTTGGATGTTTCCTAATTTGTACTCAGGTTATTTCAGTATAAATACTGTTTTGTTTCTGATGATATTTTTGTTCTTTTTTTAGTTGAAATCTATCACAAAGCATTACTAAAATTGTATATGCATTTTATTAAATATCTGTCACAGACAGCCAAAACTTTGTTCTTTGGTAGAAAGAAAGAGAATGATGAAGATGATATATTGAATATAAACATTTCTGTCTTGTGACCATTTTTCTGTCTTTTTTTTCCTCCAGAAACATTACTTAAATATTATGTAATTGTTTAATGTTACATGAATTTAAATTTCCATTGCCTCATAACTATAGCAATTTGGTTTTTGATAAACCCAAAGACCCCAGCTTTTGGGATAAGTATTCACTATTTGACAAAAACTGCTGGGAAAACTGGAAACTAGTGTGGAAGAAATTAGGGCTTGACCCACATCTAACACCACATACCAAGATAAGATCTAAATGGGTTCATGATCTGGATATAAAGAGTGATATTATAAGTAAATTCTCTCTATGGAGATGGAATAAAATTTATGTCCAAAGAAGAACTGGAACTCTTAATTGAAAACCAGATAGATAACTTTGACTATATTAAGTTAAAAAGTTTTTGTACAAACAAAATCAATGCAGACAAGATTAGGAGGGAAGCAATAAATTGGGAAATCATCTTTACATTTAAGGGTTCTGATAAAGGTCTCATCTCTAAAATATATAGAGAATTGTCTCATATTTATAAAAATTCAAGCCATTCTCCAATCAATAAATGGTCAAAGGATACGAACAGACAATTTTCAGAGGACGAAATTAAAACTATTTATAGTCATATGAAAAGGTGCTCCAAATCACTATTGATCAGAGAAATGCAAATCAAGACAACCCTGAGATACCACTTCACACCTGTCAGATTGGCTAAAATGACAGGAAAAGTTAATGATGAATGTTGGAGGGGATGTGGGAGGGCTGGGACACTGATGCATTGTTGGTGGAGCTGTGAACGGATACAGCCATTCTGGAAAACAATTTGGACCTATGCTCAAAAGGTTATCAAACTGTGCATACCCTTTGACCCAGCAGCATTTCTATTGGGCTTATATCCCAAAGAAATCATAAAGGAAGGAAAAGGCCCCACATGTGCAAGAATGTTT
>JAJPUD010017925.1:0-30010 GCA_023553655.1 Myrmecobius fasciatus
GCTTGCATTGTGTTGCCTTTCTCTGATTCTTTTTTTTTCTTGTAGATAGGATTTTTCTTGCATAACTTCTCAAGCATTTCAACATTATTAACATGTAGTGGACTTCCTGCCATCTAGGGGAGGGGAGGGGACTGGGGGTAAAATTTGTATTGGAAAGCTTTGTAAAGATCAAGGTTGGGGAACTACCCATACATATGTTATACAAATAAAAAGCTTAAAATAAAAAAAAATTTAAAAAAAGAAGTCAATAATTCAAAAAATAAGATTGTAGGTGCACTGAAAATTTCAATGCTACCATACTTAAAAAAAATCTAAACACAGACTTTATAGAGAATTAAAAAGCTATACTTCTAGCTTCTAGGAAATGGATTTTAGAGTTCTATTATCTAAAAAATAGCACAATGAGTTGACACTTTTTTTCAGAGATTAAAAATTTATCTTTTTAAACAAATATGGTATCCACCTACTATTTATAAAATATTTTAAGATTTGCAAAGGTAGGTGCTATCTCTTGGGTCCTCATAAAAACTCTGTGAGGTAGATACTATTATTATTGCCATTTTACAAATAAGGGAATGAAAACTGAGAAAGATTAAATAGTATGCCCACAGTCACAATGCTAAGAAGTGATGGGGTAGATTTAACCTTAAGTTTTCCTATCTGCAAATCTAAGAGTTTTCATGCACTTTCATGCACATACATTCAATTTACTAATCAATAGTGCAAGCTCATAGCATAAGGATTGGGCTTCAGACAATGGCAGCAGAACCCGGTATGTTTTTTTGTGCTCAGACCTCCACCATTTTCATGGATTTATTTCTTACAATGTCTTGAACGATGATGGTTTATTTTAAGAAGCCTAAAAAATAAAGCAGACTCCTCCCAGGAATAGACTGGAGATAATCTTCTATCTTTCATACACTGCTGTGCAAGTTATTAGGGGAGTGTTAGTGTCCATCTGGAGCTGTTGATTGTTTTTTTATTGACCACCCTCTCCACAAATGTTTCCATAATCACTAGAGCATTTTAAGGAACATCTTGACTGAAGTTTTGGATAGTATAAGCATGATTGATAATTTATCTTTGGCACTGCATATATTTTGTTATATCCCACTTCTTGATTTCATCCAAGAGGAAATGTTAAAGATCTCTGTACTTTATTAATAAAAATGCTGATTATAGAACAACCAGTGATTTATATCATAGTTCCTATTGGTTTCTCTGATGTGTAAACTGTAACAACACTAATTCATCTTACATCAACTGAGGGGAGAATATAGCCAATTAGTCAACAAGCCTTTATTAAGCAGTTACTTTATATACCAAGTACTGTTTTAAGAGCTAGAGATATAATGAAAGGCCAAAGTGAGTTTCTGTTCTCTAGAAGCTCACACTTCTGTTATGGAGATATGCAAAAAAAAAAAGATATATACAATGTGATCGTGTGATAATCTCAGAAGTAAGATAATAGAATGGGGTCTTGGGGGATTGGGAAATACTGCAAGTTAAAAAAATTGAACTAAATATTAAAGGAATCCAGTAGATCGAGGTAAAGAGGTAGAGAATTTCACCATGGGAAAACCTCAGTGAAAAGGCAAAATTAGAAGATAGTGCCATGGGACAAGCAGCAAGGAAGCCAACACCATTGAATTATAGAATACACAGAGTGAAGAAAAAAGATAAGATGCCTGAAAAAGTATAGATGTACTAGGTTGTGAAGGGATTTAAATACTAAACATAGGGTTTTTTTAAATATTTTAACCCATAGGTAATAGGAAGCCATTAGTTTATTGAAAGGCAACTGGCAGAAACAGATTTGCCTTTCAGGAAAATCTCTTTGGCAGCTGAGTGGAGGATTGATAGGAGCAGGGAGAAATGAGGTATGGAGACCAACAATGTTGTTGCATTAATCTGAGCATAAAGTTATGAGGGTCTGCACCATGGTGACTTCTGTGTAAGTGAAAAGGAGACATATGTAAGACATTTTATGAAGGAAAATATTATAGTACTAGAAATGGTTCTAAACCCAAAAAAGGAAGCATCTTGTCTAGATATCTTCTGATCTTCCCCATAAAATAAGACTCTGAATAGGTTGAAAAGACAAGCTATATGGCTACTGTCCAACTTAAGTATGTTCCTTTTTTAAGGATGGGAACCAGTGTCAGAGAGTCATATTTTTAAATTTGTATTAGATTACTTGGGCCTAAAGGATTAAAGTGGGCTACTAAAAATTGAGCTGTTGGGCCTGAAGGGTCACAAAAGGGGTCACAGAATCTTTCATAATTCTTTTAGTAAGAGAATCAGGAACTGTACAAAACTAGTTTGATGTCTGTAGCAAGTTTTCTTTCAAAAGGAAAGTGCTTCTCTTTCCTGGGAAATATAATAAGTAAAATAACAATCAAGAGAAAGACTCCTGACAGCTGTAGTTGAGGCAATAGGTAGCAAGGTGGCAGACAAGAAGAATTTACTCTTAAAGAAGATGAGATGTGTAAATAGAACATCAAAATACATGAAACTGAAAAGGAAAAATTAGAAGAGAAAAGTCTAATTTTCAACATGATATTGGGCATAAAGATGAGTAAGATCGTTGACAATAAGCTAGATAGACATATTAAAAAGAGAAAACTACTGACTAGAATAGGAAAGAAACTGAATGAGTCAGACTTTAAAAGGCAAGCCAGATCAGCTTCTGAACCACCCTAAAGGGATGGTTTAGATGTTCCTCTAATTGTACTGCATTTTATGAGTCAGTTAGCCCCTTCCTCTTTCCATGGGAGGGTGGGTACACTGGAGGAATTTCTACTAAGAACAGAGACAACTATCAGACATTTGTGTGGATTTAATAATTATCATGATAAATTAATTATACTATATGGGAAAAAAGAAAAAGATTTTATGAATACTTCAGAATATCAAGTAAGGTAATTACTTTGTACCCTAGTTTTTGAAAATACTTTTCTCTCTATCTGGGATAGATAAATATATTTAATCTGACTGTCCAATTAGGAGAGATAGAACACATTCATCATACTGGTTTCTTTCTTGAGTCAAGTGCTGTGGTTCAGCTGGAATAAAAATGCAAACAGTATGGACTATAGTTTCCCACTGAGGTCTTTTCTATGCAGTCTAAATTCCAATTTACATTACCTTGGCAACAGCAATGGTACATAAAAAATGGTCTATCTTGTTAATTTAGCACACTAAAATATAATCTATCTTACCAATTCATTGCTTAGAAGAGGGCACCAATCCTCCACTACTACCCAGAGGTTTATCTCTGCTATTTTATATAACTTCAATAGATACTAAGAAATACTTACTGAGATGCTTCTCACACATAGAACAATGATCCTAAGATAACTTGTTTTATAGCAGTGTAACATAAAGTAGCTATGGATTGCTATTCTGTAGGGGTTGTAGGATGCTGATATTAAGATAAAAACATCATTCTTGTTTTTAAAATGAATTTCAGAGACTTTCAAGGGAAGAGCCAAGATGGTAGAATGAAGCCAGGAAGTTACTTGAGCTCTCCCAGCTCACTCAAAAATCACATGAAACCAAGCATCTGAATAGATGCTGCTGAAATGAAACCACTCTTCAGTTCTAAATAGATTGTAAAAAATTTCAAGAAAGGTCAGACTCACTGGAGTAAAAAGAATTTTTAGTCCAGGTCAGATAGACTCTAAGAAAGCCAGTGATAGGATCTTAATCACAGCAAATCAGTAACTGAAACCCCTGGTCATGGATCATTAGAAGAGCAAATCAGTGGGTCAGCTTCCAGTCCCAATTCAGAAGACAAACTCTGAGAAACCAGGCTGTTTCCTGAAAAAAAGCAGGCAAAGCTACCCTTATGCAAACAGAAGGGACCCCTGTGCTCAAGGCAAGGATCAGAACTTCACAGAAAGTTTGAGACAGCACCCCTTTAGGGGCAGCTAGGTGGTGCAGTGGATAGAGCACCAGCCCTGAAGTCAGGAAGACCTGAGTTCAAATCTGGCCTACTTAACATTTCCTAGCTGTGTGACCTTGGGCAAATCACTTAACCCCAATTGCCCCAGCAAAAAGGCCAAAAAAAAAGAAAAACAAAAGAGAGACAGCACCCCTTCACCCCAGGAGCAAAGATTGACCATAAAAGTAAAAAATAAAAAGAGAAAATACCAAAAGAAAAGAAACAAAAAACAAACAAACAAAAGAATTTCTCTTACTTGTGCATTTTCCACATTTTCCTTTCCTTCTTTGTGACTGACTATAGTTTCTCCTTCAAATGTTACTCTTTTGCATTACCTTGTGTGATTAAGTGACTTGACTGAATTTATGATTCTATAATTATGTTTCATCTCTTGATGTTGTTGTTGTTGTTGTTTGTTCTTCATGCTCAAAAAAGACCAAAATTGCATCATGATGTTGAGATCAATGTATGTCTGACAGTGGTAAAACCAATATAGGATCAGAAGGCTCTAAAACAAGTTGATACAAATCACTGGTATGACCATTTGGGAAGGAGATGTTGCCAAATTTCCATATTTTGTATTTCTTTTGAAGTACTACAAATCTTTCCTCATATCAGAGGATGCATGCTATGCAGTCTTGTACCAGTGTCTCCCATGTCTCATAAATGATACATCCAAAGAGATCTTGAAAATGTCTTTGCATCAGTTCTGATCTCCATGTGAGAGTTTCCCTTCTATGGGTTATCTGTCAAATAGTTGTTTAGGCAAACATATATTTGGCATTCAAAAGACACAATCAACTCACCCTGCAATAGGATTTGAGTACTTAGCAATTCCACTCCTGAAACTTTCATTCGTTATTCATAGAGTCTACACAATGCTTTACAAAACAACACAAAACAAAAACAAAACAAAACAAAACAAAACAAAAAACTCAACTCAATCACAATTCTACAAAGTTTTTAAGCCTTATGAGGAATACTTGATAAATCGCTGTCTCTTCCTAATAATGTAGGGGAACAAGATGGTATTGACTGATGTTTTTAATTATATTAACAATCTGAAATTGCTTGGAAAATGAAAGATGATGAATTGCTCTCAACACGTTTTCCCTTTTCAAGTATGACCCTGAGAAAATATCACACAGGTTTAACAAGGGGTTCAGATTCTAGGATATTGACTAACAGAAAGCAATTAATACATTAACAACTTGAAAATTTCTATTAACATGAATAACATGAAACATATCTAATATCTACCAAGTTCCAATTTTCTTGTCATCATCTTCCTATAATATCATTAAATAGCAACGTCTAGCTCCATTTCCATCTGTATGTATTTAGTGTCTTAATATAATGTCCTAGCCACTTCATCCCTTCCTTTTATACATTTGTTTTGCTCTCCACTTTTGTTCGTACAATAAAATGATCTCCTATTCTGCAAATAGATGTAAACGGGAAATATAATTCCTATCCAGTGGCCAGGACTTTAAAAAAGTAAATAAAATAGTTCAAATAAAGATTAAAAGGTTTACAACTCCCTACCCAAATTCAACCTCAAAGAACAAGTTATTATTTTCTTTCAAAAATGTGCAAAATACTGGCTACATTCTGGTGATGATTGGCTGAAACAAAGGTGAAGTTTTATCCTAATAAGTGATAATAGTCCATTTGAAGTGTGAAGTGATGTGAAGAAATAGAATGTAATTACCTATATTGGAATCAAGTGAAGATTTTGAGATGAAAATACCTGGTTTCCCTGGAAATGCTGCAGACTCTTAATTGCTTCAAGCTCAAAAATATTTTGTATTATTTCTTTATGTCTTACTATTAATCCCTTTGATTGTACCCATTAGGATTATTCTCTTGACAGCTTGACAGCTGGAAGCTGCCTCAGAGATCATCTACTCAACCCACCTCATTTTCTAGATGAGGAAACTAAGGACAAAGTAAGGTTTACTCAAGTTGATACAGCACTCAGGTCCTTTGACTTCAAAATCAGTGATGTTTTTCTAAGTAAATATTACTTTTTGTATTTGGATATAATCACAATGCTAAAGCCTACTCTGTTGATTAGAAGAGCTGAATATCTTGTCTGTATGAGAAACAAGAAAGAGCTGACAAGAGGAAAGAGCTCAATTCTCTTCAGTTGTTCTGAAATGGTCTTCTTGGATTCTTTTAAAACTTTACATTGCTTCAGGTACTATAATCTCTCTGGGTGCTTCTGGGGTCCAATTTTAAGAGGGAAAATGGAATAGGCCAACCCCATTTTTGGTTACTGTAGGAAAAGATTATAGGAAGACAAAAGGGAACAGATGGTCTCCTTAATGTTTCTATACTCAGCTTGCTACCTCAGAGTCTTGCGGGAACTTCTCACTGAGTTAAGATCTAGGAGTCCCTCTTGGCTCAGCTGAGGTTTTTTTGCTCCAAATGAGAGAACTACTTAACTCTATATTGTCTGTCTCTGTTTTTTTCCATATTAATAAATAAATTATTTTGCTATGTGAAATGTTGATTCATTGTGGAGTTGGTATTTAATGAAAGAATGAGATGCCAGACTTCTGGAGTAGAGCCAAGATGGCAGAGGGAAGCCAGTAAGCTGCTTGAATTCTCCCAGTTTTCCTCAAAAACAACATTAAACCAATCCTCTGAACGGAGTCTGATGGAATGAAACTACTCTCCAGCTCAAGATAGATTGGAAAAACTTCAAGAAAGATCAGTCTCACTGGGATGAAAAGGGTATTCAGCCCAGCTCAGGAGGAGTCTGGGAAAGCTAGTGACAGGGTCTTATTTATACCTGATCAACAACTAAGACCGGGCTCAGAAGCAGAGCAAATCAAGGGGGCAGTTGCCAGTTGTAACTCAGAAGTCAGATTCTGGGATACCAGGCTGTTTCATGGAAAGAGCAGATAAAGTTGGCCCCTGCACACACAAGGAGTCCCTGTGCACAAAATCAAGACTCTGACCTGCACAGGGAGCTTGAGAAAGTATTTTGAAGTATCGTGGGGCTTCAAATAATATATTTCAGAGGGCAAATGAACTTGGATTGTAGCCAAGAATCAACTATTCAGCAAAATCAATCATTACCTTTCAGGGGAAAAAGTGGATATTCAATGAAATAGGGGACTTTCATTTATTTTTGATGAAAAATATAAAACTAAAGACAAGTATTAAAAAGTAAAAAAGGAAGAAAAAAACTAAGTTTTAAAGGTTAAAAAGTTTGTATCCCTATATGGGAAGATGATATGTCTAGCTCTTGAGAACTATATCTTTGTTAGAGACATACTTAGAGAGTATAGGTATAATTTGACTTTGCTATGATGATATAAAAAAGAAACTGGGGTAGAAAATGGATTTACTGGAAAAAGAGGGAAGAGGAGGTAAAAAGGGATAAAATATATCACATAAAGAGGCAAATTGAATTGAGGGAAAGAATGGAGTGAGATGAGCATGGTGTAAACCTTATCCTCATCAGATTTGACTTAATGAGAAAATATCAGACATATTTAGTTGAATATAGAAACTTGTCTCATCCTATAGGGAAATAGAAGGAGAAAAAGAAAAAGAAAGGGAGAAATAATAGAAAGAAGAAAAGAAGTTGAAGGGGAAAGGGATAAGCAATGTGGGATGAGCTGTAAAAAAGGAGAACAGATTGAGAGTAGTGGTCAGAAGCAAAATACTGGGGAGGAGGGAAAGGGGGAAAGGAAAGGGAAAAGTATAACTTGGGGAAAATAAGATGGCAGGAAATACTGTTAGTAATTTTAACTGTGAGTGTGAATGGGATGAATTTTTCCATAAAATGGAAGCAGATCGCAGACTGCATTAAAAGCCAAAATCCTACAATTTGTTGTTTACAAGAAACACATGTAAAGCAGTGATACATAAAGAGTAAAGGTAAAAGGTTGGAGCAGAGTCTAATATGCTTCAGATGAAATTAAAAAAATACAGGGGTAACAATCCTGATCTCAGATCAAGTAAAAGGAAAAAAATGATCTAATTAAAAGAGATAAGGAAGGAAATTATATTTTACCAAAGGATACCATAAATAATAAAGTAATATCAATACTAATCATATCTGCACAAAGTGGTATAGTATCCAAATTCCTAGAGGAAAAGTTAAGAGAGTTGCAAGAAGAAAGAGACAGCAAAAATATAATAGTGGGGGATTTCGAACTTACTCTATCAAAACTAGATAAATTGAATCACTCAATGAAGAAGAAAGAATTTACAGAGGTAAATAGAATTTTTAAAAGTTAGGTAGGACTGAACTTTGGAGAAAATGGATTGAGGACAGAAAGGAATATACTTTTTTTTTCCGACAGTACATGGAATTTACACAAAAAGTGATCATGAATTAAGGCATAAAAACCTCAAAATTAAATGCAAAGAGGCAAAAATAGTAAGTGCATCATTTTCAGATCATGATGCCATAAAAATTATATGCAATAAATAGCCGGGTAAAAAACAGTCCAAAAATTAATTGTAGACTAAATAATCTAAAGAAAGAGTAGGTAAAGTAACAAATCATAGGCACAATCTAGTAATTTCATCCAAGAGAATGACAATAATGAGACAGCATACCAAAATTTATGGGATGCAGTCAAAGCAGTTCTTAAGAGAAATTTTATATCTCTAGATGCTTACTTGAATAAAATAGAGGAAGATGAGATCAATGAACTGGACATGCAACTATAAAAACTGAAGAACCAATTAAAAATGCCCAATTAAATACCAAAAATGAAATTCTGAAAGGGAAAGGAGAGATTACTATAATTGACACTAAAAAATTATTGAATTAATAAACAAAACTAAGAGTTGGTTTTCTGAAGAAGCTAACAAAAACTTTCAGTTAATTTGATTATAAAAAGGAAAGAAGAAAATCAAATTTTTAATATCAAAAATGAATAGGAAATACTTTCCACCAAGGAAGAGAAAATTAGAGCAACACTCAGGAGCTACTTTACTCAACTGTATGCAAATAAATCTGATAGTATAAGTGAAATGGATGAATTTATAAAAAATATAGATTGCTCAGATTAACAGAGGAGAAGAAAAATACTTAAATAGTCCAGTTTTAGAAAAAGAAATTGAACGGGCTATTAATTCCCTAAGAAAAAATCTTGAGGGCCAGATGAATTTTCAAACATTTAAAGAACAATTAATTTTAGTACTATCTAAACTATTTGGAAAAATAGGCAAAGAAGGAGTCTTGTTAAATTTCTTCCAGAACACAAATATGGTACCAATACCTAAAGCAGGAAGAGGCAAAACAGAGAAAGAAAATTAAAGATCAATCTTCCTAATGAGTATTGATGCAACATTTTACATAAAATATTAATAAAACTATTACAGCAACTTATCAGCAGGGTAATACACCATGACCAAGTAGAATTTATACCTGGAGTGCAGGACCTATTCAATGTTAGGAAAACTATTATCATCATTGAATATATCAATAACCAAACTAACAGAAAACATGATATCTCAATAAATGCAGAAAAACCATTTGAAAAAATCCAACACCCATTCCTATTAAACACACTGGAGAACATAGGAATAAATGGAATTTTCCTTAAAATGATCAATGGCTTCTATCTAAAATCATCAGCAAGCATCGTATGTAATGGGAATAAACTAGAACCATTCCCAATAAGACTGTGGTGAAACATAGTTGCCTGCATCACCATTACTATCCAATATGTTATTCAATATTATATAGAAGTATTGTATTTTGTATTCAATATGTAAAATGTAAGTTTTAGCAATAAGAGAAGAAAAAGAAATTAAAGGCATTAAAGTAGGTAATGTAGAAACCAAATTTTCACTCTTTGCAGATGATATGATAGTATATTTGGAAAATCTTAGAGATTTGAATCTGAAAACTTTAGCAAAGCTGCAGGATACAAAATAAATCAAGATAAATCATCAGAATTTCTATATGTTATCAACAAAGTCTAGCAGCAAGAGATACAAAGATAAATTCCATTTAAAATAGCTGCTGATAATATAAAATATTTGGGAGTCTATCTGCCAAGGCAAAGTCAGAAACTATATGAACACAATTACAAAAAAAACAAAACACTGTCTATACAAATAAATTCACATCTAAGCAATTGGAAGAATATCAAGTACTTGTGTGTAGACCACGCTAATATAATAAAAATAATAATTCTACCTAAATAAATCTATTTATTCAATGCTATGCCAATCAGGCAGCCAAGAAACTACAAAGCTAGAAAAAATAATTACAAAGTTCATCTGGAAGAACAAAATGTCAGGGATCTTAATGGAATTAAAGAAAAAATGCAAATAAATATGGCCTATCTGTACCAGATCTAAAACTATATTATAAAGCAGTAGTTTCAAAAAACATTTGATAGTTGATCAATGCAATAGGCTAGGTTTACAAGACACAAGAGTAAATGATTATAGCAATCTAATGTTCGGTAAACCCAAAGAGCCCAGATTTTATTTTTAGAATAAGAAGTCACTATTTGACAAAAATTTCTGGGAAAACTGAAAAATAATATGGCAGAAACTAGGTATTGACCCACAGCTAATATCCAATAGCAACATAAGGTTGAAATGAGTACATAATTTGGACATAAAGAATGATACTATAAGCAAATTAGAAAAACAAAGGATAGTCTGTCTTTTAGATCTGTGGAAAAGGAAGGAATTTATGGCCAAAGAAGAACTAGAGTACAGTATGAAATGCAAAATGCATAATTTTGATTAAATTAAAAAAGATTTTGTACAAATAAAATCAATGCAGACAAGTTTACAATGGAAGCAGAAAACTGGTAAAAAAAAAAATCTTTATATCCATGGGTTCTGATAAAGGGCTTATTTCTAAAACATAGAGAGAACTGACTCAAATTTATAAGAATACAAGCCATTCTCCAAATGGTAAATGGCCAGAGGATGTGAACAGACAACATTTAGATGAGGAAATTAAAACCATTTCTAGTCATATGAAAATGTGCTCTAGATCACTACTGATCATAGAAATACAAATTAAGACAACTGTGAGGTGCCAGTACACACCTTTTAGATTGTCTAAGATAACAGGAAAAGAAAATGACGAATGTTAGAAAGGATGTGGGAAAATTGGTACTCATATATTGTTAGTGGAGTTGTGAACTGATCCAACCATTCTAGAGAACAATTTGGAACTATGCCTTAAGGGTTATAAACTATGCATATCTTTTGATCCAACAGTGTCTCTACTGGATCTCTATTACAAAGAGATCATGAAAAAGGAAAAGGACCCACATATGCAAAAATGTTTGTAGCAGGCCTCTCTGTATTGGCAAGGAAATGGAAACTGGATGTTCATCATTTGGAAAAAGAGTGAATAAGATATGGTATATGAATGCTATGAAATATTATTGTTCTATAACAAATGATCAACAGGATGATTTCAGAGACATCTGGAGAGAATTACATTAATTGATGCTCAGTGAAGTGAGTGGAACCAAGAGAACACTCTACACAGAAACAACAAGAATATATGATGATCATCTTATGGATGTGGCTCTTTTCAACAATAAGGTGATTCAGGCCAATTCTAATAGACTTGTGATGGAGAGCCATCTGCCTCCAGAGAGAGGTCTATGGAGACTGAGTGTGAATCACAACATGGTTTTTTTTCATATTTTGTGTTATTGTTTGCTTGCTTTTTGTCATTTTTTTGTCATTTTTTTTCTTTTTGATCTGATTTTTCTTATGCAGCATGATAAATGTGAATATGTATAGAAAAACTGTACATGTTTTACATATTAAATTACTAGGGGAGGAAGTGGTGGAAGAGAGGGAGAAAAATTTGGAATACCATGTTTTTGCAAGGGGGAAAAATTGGAAAAACAAGGTTTTGCATGGGTCAATGTTGAAAAATTATCCTTGCATATGTTTTGAAAATAAAATCTTTCATAAAAAAGAAAAATAAAATAATGCTAGACAAAATAAAACATCTGGGGTTCTACGTGACAAGACAAACTGAGGAACTATATGAACACAATTACAAAATATTTCTCACACACCAAAAAAGGCAGATCTGAATAATTGGAAAAATATCAATTACATAGGGGTAGGCCAAACTATTATAATAAAAATGGCAATTCTGCCTAAAATTGTCTACTTGTTCAGTGTCATACCAATCAAACTACCAAAAATTATTCTGCATAAGAAAAAAACTAAACAAAATTCATCTGGAAGAACAAAAGGTCAATAATATCAAGGGAATTAATGAAAAACAACTATAAAGGATGGTAGTTTAGCAGTACTACACCTAAAACTATATTATAAAGCAGCAACCATCAAGTTCATTTGGTACTGATTCAAAAATAAGAATAGACGGTTAGTGCAATATATTAGATACACATAACACAATAATCAAGGCCTATAGTAATCTTGTATTTGATAAACCCCCAAACTCCAGCTTCTGAAGAAGGAACTCACTATCTGACAAAAATTGCTTTGAAAACTAGAAAATGTCAGAAACTTGGCATAAACCTGCATCTCAGGATACAAGATTTTAATATAAAGGGTGATACCATAAGCAAATTAGGAGTAAGTAATAATTTATATATCACATCTTTGGAAAAGGGAGGAATTTATGACCAAAGAAGAACTATAAAATATGAAAGGCAAAATGGAAAACTTTGATTATATTAAATTAAAAAGGTTTTACATAAACAAAACCAACAGAAACAAGATTAAAAGGAAAGTATAAAGATGGGAAAAAATTTACAGCCAGTGTTTCTGATAAAAGTCTTATTTCTATAATATATTTAGAACTATATCAAATTTATAAGAACACCGGCCATTTCTCAATTAATACATGGTCAAAGAATATGAACAGACAATTTTCAGATGAGGAAATTAAGGCCATATATGGTCATATGAAAAAATGTTCTAAATCACTATTGATTAGAGAAATAAAAATTAAAACAACTTTGAGGTACTACCTAATACCTCTCAGATTGGCTTAAATTAGAAAAAAGGTGATAAGTGTTAGAGGGGATGTGAGAAAACTGGGACACTAATGCATTGTTGGTGGAGTGATGAAATAATCCAACTATTCTGGAGAACAATCTGCAACTATGCCCAAAAGGCTATAAAACGGTGCATACTCTTTGACCCAGCAGTGTCATTACTGGGTCTTTGTCCCAAGGAAATCATAAAAAAGGGAAAAGAACCCATATATGCAAAAATGTTTGTAGCAGTTCTATTTATGGTAGCAAAGAATTGGAAAATGAGTAGATGTCCATCAGTTGAGGAGTGGTTGAATAAGTTCTATAGGTATGTAAAGGTAATGGAATATTATTTTTATATCAAAATAATGAACAAGATGATTTTAGAAAGGCCTGCAAAGATTTACATGAACTGATGCTGAGTGAAAGAAGCAGAACCATGAATACATTGTATGTATATCATAACAGCAAAATTGTGTGATGATAGATTATGAAAGACTTGCTTCTTTCAGTGGTTCAGTGATCAATCTCAATAGACTTAGATAGAAAATTCTATTTCTATTCAGAAAAAAAACCTATGGAGATTTATTGTAAATCAATACATGCTATATTCACTTCTTTTTTTTCTGTTTTTTCCACTCTCCCATGTTTTTTTTTTCCTTTTGTACTGATTTTTCTCTCCCAACATGGTTCCAAAAGCAATGTGCATTAAAAATAATTAATTAATTTTAAAGAATTGCATGCCTTTGACACAGAGTTTGGAATCCTCTTTTCCCCTCAATATTGAAAGTTATAAGTTGGCTTGAACAAACTACACAATATTCCCATTCTATGTTTTGGGGGAAGCCTTTTACAATATGGAGGTTCATATATATGAGGACTTGCTACTTTGGGTTCCTGACAGGTATACCTCTGAGACACAATTTCTGAAAAATCTTATTTATCTGGAAATGATTGAATATTAGCTGATGTGCCTACTGAACAACCAAAATTATGATCTTCAATAATTAAACATTTGGATTAACTTTCCATTAACTAATTCACCGTGTCTTTTTGGAAAATCATTTGTGGTTAGATTTTTAAAAATAGGCTATGTTTAATTTTATTTTGCTTTTATTAGAGAAATGATTAGAAAGGACAATGATGATTGATATATGTGCTAGCTATTGTTGTTATGTTGCTGTTAACCCTTTCCTCATTTTCAGTTACTATATCATCTCCCAAATATTATTCATCCATATTTGAAAATGTCACTGAAAAAAATTAAAAGAAATAAAAGAAAAGAAAAAGAAAATGTCACTCTTTTCAAAGATGACTACCATCACACTAATTCAGGTCTTTGATATCATCTAAATGATTTGTAATTTCTTTCGCTTGAGTTCTTCCATTTGGTTCCAATTTTATCCTCTGTGTAATGCTGCCAAACAAATCCTCCTTTAAACATAATTGAAATCATGCCACAAATCAGGTTAAAAAACCAACAATGACTCCTTATTTGTTGTTATTATATTAGGTCTATGCTTATTTGCTTTGCAATAAAGATCCTCCATAGTCTAATTAAATCAACCCCCCCCAAAAAATTCAATATTATTAATATGAACTATTTCTATCTGCATGTTAACTCATAACTCAGTCTGGTTATTAAGTTTCCTATGACACCTCCCACCTTTCTTTCCTATCCTCCAAATCTAATAATAATTAAACTTTTATTAAGCACTTACTGTGTGCCAGGTATTGTGATAAGTTCTGAGGATACACATACAAAAAAAAAAAAAAAAAAAAAAAGGAGCTTACAGTCTCATAGGAAAAGACAACACATAAAATGAACTGAAAATCAGGTGTTTGGGAGAGTAAAGTACCTGACACAGGGATCCAGTTGAGAAGTCAAAGAAGAAATGAATGTTCCTACACCAGGAAGGAGGGATTGGGGGAGGGGTGATTTTGAGAAGATATTTAAGGAAATGTATAAAATTCTAGATTTTCATATATCCACATTGAAGTTTTTCTCATTTGTCAATCACAAGGTTGTTGTGAAAAGTTGTCTTGCAAATCTTAAAACACCATATTAGGTTTTTTTGGGGTTTTTTGTTTTAATTTTTGTCTAATGTGTCTTTTCTCTCCAAGAAGATTATATTTCCTTGCAGCTAAGGAATGTTTCTCACAATTCTTTTATATCCATCAGAGTGTTTTTAGCAAGGAATTGGAAGTAAAGCAATTATTAAATAAAATTGACCATAATTGATAGTACATACAAATATCTGGGAAAAGAAAAAAACAATAGCAAGTTGAGACAAAATTATTTTATGTTTAGTCCATAAATGTAAAATGTAAATAAAGGAAATATACAACATATGCTATGTCACATAAATATGTGTTATATATTAATGAGTAAATATATACAATAAAATGTAATAAACTAAAAAAATCATTTCTAATCTCTCAGAACCTCAGTTTCCTCAGCTGTTATACTCACCCGAACAAATCCTATAGGTCCCTGTGAACTCTATATCTATGAAAAACCTGAAATTAGAAAACTGATAAATTATTTAGGGATGAATTATTATTATAATGATGAGATTTATCACTTTGTGAAAATGATCCATTATAGTTTCTTTTGATTAATGGACAGCACCTCGAACACTGGTAGCAAACTCAAATAGAACTGGGGGACACTAATCTGTATATAAGGATCACTGTGGATTACATTATGACAGTTTTAAAATGTGATATTTTCCATTTTGTGCTGTATCTTTATTTCTTTTGTTAAGGATTTCTCAATTACATTTAATCTGGTTCTGTCTTGCTAAGGATTGTTGTCAACTGCATGTGGCCCACAGATTTGAAACCTCTGACACACAACATTAGAAAAAATTTACAAAAAAGTAAATCTGCACTCAACTTCAGAATATGCTAATTACATCAAATGTGAAGCTTATCTCTCTCTCCAAAACTCTTCTTAGCAACCACTATATTTGGTAACAAAAATGTTCAAGTAGAAGTGCATTATCAATCCTTAAGTTATTTCACTTTTTCAGTTCACTTCAGTGGATATAAAAACCATCTTTGAACTTTTGTTCATTAATATTAAGACTCACTCAGCCACAGGCTATTGAAAGTTGATAACATATAAGTTGTACTCAATTGCATGGGAAATTTTCTTCAAATGTATTTTTTGAGAATTATGTATGATATAATAGGAAAGGAAAACTCAGGTTAAATTCCTTTAAAAGTTTTACCATGCTAAAATAGATTCTCACATTTCTTAGTGTTTATGTTATGTATGCATTTTCTGAGCCTCATGCAAATGCATCATCATTGACTATTTATTGCAATACTATTTTGCAAAAAAAATTGTTTAGAGTTAATTTTTTCCTTTTAAAAAAATTACATGGGGCAATAAATGACATATACAAATCAGATAAAATGGAAAGTAAACCGGAGGCAAAGAAAGGCACCTTTATTCTGAACATCTTAAATACCAACAATGACACATTATATCTACTATCTACTATAGAGAAAGCAGGATGCTGAAAGTTCAGTGTAACTAATGTCTTTTATGTTTTATTTTCCATTTATATTCCTTAAAATGATGTTGATAACTGAAGATTGAGAAAATGTCCTTTGGATAAGAATACTGAAGTATGGCCTATTTAAAATGAAGGATTATGAGTTATCAAACCCTTTGATCCAATAGCATCTGTACTGCGTCTGTACTGAAATCAGATCATAAAGGAGGGAAAAGAGACCTACATGTGCAAAAATATTTGTGGCAGGGTTTTTTATTGGCAAGAAATTGGAAAGTGAATGGATGCCCATCAGTTAGAGAATGGCTGAATAAGTTATGGTATATGAATGTTAGGGAATATTATTGTTCTATAAGAGATGATCAGCAGAATGATTTCAGAGAGGCCTGGAGAGACTTACATGAACTGATGCTAAGTGAAATGAGCAGAACCAGAAGATTATTATACACGGCAAGATCATATGATGATGAATTCTGATGGATGTGGCTCTCTTCAACAATGAGATGATTCAGACCAATTCCAACCACCTTGTTATGGAGAGAGCCATCTATACCCAGAGAGAAGACTGCGGGAATTGAGTGTGGATCACAACATAATACTTTCACTTTTTTGTTGTTTCTTGCTTTCATTTTGTGTTTCTCATTTTTTTCTCTTTTTGATCTGATTTTTCTTGTGCAGCATACATAGAGGAATTGCACATGATTACTTGTCTAGAGAAGGGTTGGGGAGAAGGGAGAGAGAAAAAAAAATGCAACACAAGGTTTTGCTAGGATGAATGTTGTATATGAATGAACTATGTATATATTTTGAAAATAAAAAAAGCTTTAAAAATAAAATGAAGGATTATCTGAGGTTATGTAAAGTGATATTAGTGCCACATCATATAAATACAAATTTAAAAATTTATCTCAAAATATTTTTAAAATAACTTCATAAATTTGGGTTCTTCTACCAACATAGGTCCATAGATGATCTTCATATTTTTCCCTGTTTAAAAAAATCACAACCTTGTAGGCTGCCAGACAAAATACAACTCAAATACAACTTTAAGCAGACCCCCAAAGGGAAAATATAACCAATTTTCCATAAGGACTACATGAGTATCTACAATTTCTGAAATAACAAATAAAAAGTTATTTTTCTTGAGAAAAGAAATGGAAAGGAAATAAGTTTATAACATAAAAATAGGAACCTTACAGACAAATGGACTCCTTAAAGACTATAATAAAGCAAACAGAAATCAATGACTTCATGAAACAGCAAATACTGTTAGAACAATATCAAAATTTGAAATACACACAGATGATATCTATAGATAGATATAGATCTACATCTATATCTATCTATCTATAGATATAGATTATATCTATATCTATATATATACACATATATATATACATATATATATGCAATGGAATGAGGGGGTTAGAGTAAGTGCAAATTGTCTAATAGGAAGGCACTCTGTGTCCTATACCACATAGGTGGAGAGGAAGGCACTTGGTTTGCCTGCATAGAGGGCCATTTCCAGTCATCCAGAGGTATATCTGGTCACTGAACCAAGATGACTCCAGAGGAGAAAATCAGGTTAGTGACTGAACAGGTTTCCTTCATTAAAATTCAATTCACTTGCATGTAATGGCATCATCTCCCTGATGTCACGGTTGTCTTAGAGAACAAAAGTACCTCTTTAAAACTGGCCACATAGAGAAATTATTTCTCTTTCTGGATTATACTCTTTTTTGTCTGCTTTTTGTCCTGTTGTATACAGAAGGTAATGATCACAATCCATCCACAGTGCAAATACCACAAATTAAACTGGTTGGAGAATAAGGAATTCTTGTTTCTGTTCTATGTTGCTTGTCCTAAGTTTCGGCTAAGTGTACTCCATCAGAGCAGAGATCATCCATGGAAAATTCAGAGGTATGATTCCAGAAAGGATGTTGGGGCCAGAAAGGGAAATCCAGTGAAGCCAGGCTTTCTTAGATATGAGCCCAATGGGGCGGGGCCTTTGGACTTGAAATTTGGATTATGTGCCCTATAGGAACTGAGCTAAGCAGTGCAAAGTAGAAGAGAATTAAGTCCCACATTTTGGGAAATAAGTTTGCATATTTATGAAGTAGATATTACTTTGTAAAAAGTTAACCCAACTGTTAGTCACTAAATGGAAACAGAGTGAAAATTACTCCCAACACTTGGGGAAATACCAGTGGTAGATGCTGGAGCCATCTGCAAAGAGCATAAACACTCTCTATTCTAATTTAGAGTACTTTGAAAGGATAAAATGTAAGATAATTGCCCTTTAATCAGTGCTATCCAGGGGAGTCAGTGCTAAATAAAAATCAATGCATTTCCTGAAACCTTTGGTTAAAAAAAATCCATGAACACTGTATCTTAAAATAATAAATCATAAGAGTTAAGAAATCATAAATTAAATATTTTCAGATACATTTGCACCACGGAGCAAAACAAAGATAGAAATAATTTACTGATCACTTCCATAAAAGCAATCCCAAAAAGATAAGTTCCAAAAATAATATAGCCAAAAACCAAATTTGGAGTTATAAAATTTGAGTCCCACAACAAATAAAAAGTCCTGCAAGAATCAAGAAAGTACTTAACATACATACAAAGCTAACACAATTGGGATCACAAATAACCTGAAAACTTTTGTTAAAAATAAAAGGATAGTTCCCATACAAAGCTCCACAAAGGAAAAAGTGATTTGATTATTATTAAGAATAACTTACCTTGAAAATCTGAAGAAAATCTTAGAGTGAAAAAGAAATGGAAGATTACCAAGCACTTCCTCTGAAAAGGCCAGAGGTAAGTAAAACTTTGAATATAAATTCAAGAATTCAGAGAAACCTAGATCAATTTATTTGAAGAATTGAAAGTAGCTATATGCTGGTAGTATCTTAAGATTCTTGTAGGTAATGTATCCTTTCAGAAACAATACTTCCAAAGAATATTGAAGGAATTAAATAAGAAAAACAGAGCACTTGGGGTCCATTGACTCTGATCTCAGAGATTGAAAAGAACAAGAAAACTGAAGGGAAGACAAAATTATATATTATTGTAGATAAGGATAAAAAAGAGCAGAACATTTCTTTTACACAAAATGGTATTTATGGACACAACAACAAACACACACACACATACACATACACACAAAGACACCCTAGCAAGGTCTAGAACTATCTCAAAGACAAATATAAAATTAACAGGAAAAGGAGAAAAGAATTAAGAAAGATGACAATTCTGTGGAGAAAAAAACTGCAAGCTAAACTAGCTTTCTAATCCTGAAAGAGATAGAAGAGGAGTGGGAGGAAAGAAGGGAATGAATAAAATATTTAGAATGCAAAGGGAACACTTAGATTTTCTCACACATAATTGTGGTTATGATGAAAAGATTGTGTTATTTTAAAGTAATGAAATACTATTGTGTTAAAGAATGAGAGCACCTACCAAGTCACTATTGATCAGAGAAATGCAAATTAAGACAACTCTGAGACACCACTACACACCTGTCAGATTGGCTAAAATGACAGGAAATGATAATGATGACTGTTGGAGGAGATGTGGGAAAACTGGGACACTGATACATTGTTGGTGGAACTGTGAACGGATCCAACCATTCTGGAGAGCAATTTGGAACTATGCTCAAAAAGTTATCAAGCTGTGCATACCCTTTGACCCAGCAGTGTTTCTACTGGGCCTATATCCCAAAGAGATCTTAGAGGAGGGAAAGGGCCCCACATGTGCAAGAATGTTTGTGGCAGCCCTTTTTGTAGTGGCTAGAAACTGGAAATTGAAAGGATGCCCATCAATTGGAGAATGGCTGAATAAATTATGATATATGAATGTTATGGAATATTTTTGCTCTGTAAGAAACGACCAACAGGAGGATTTCAGAGAGGCCTGGAGGGACTTGCATGAACTGATGCTGAGTGAAATCAGCAGAACCAGGAGAACATTATACACAGCAACAAGACTATACAATGATCAATTTTGATGAACATGGTTCTCCTCAACAATGATGTGATTCAAACCAGTTGTTCAGCGATGAAGATAGTCATATACATCCAGAGAGAGGCCTGTGGCAACTGAGAGTGAACCACAACACAGCATTTTAACGCTTTCTGTGAATATTTCCATGCATTTTCATTTCCTTCTTAGGTTGTTTTTTCTTCTTCTCTTTCTAGATCTGATGTTTCTTGTGCAGTAAGATAACTGTATAGATATGTATACATGTATTGTATTTGTCATATAATTTATCCTATTTAGCATGTATTAGATTACCTGTCATCTAGGGGTGGGGGTGGGGGGAAGGAGGGGAAAAGCTTGGGAAAAAAAGTTTTTGCAAAGGTCAATGTAGAAAAATCACTCATATGTTTTGTAAATAAAAAGCTTTATTAAAAAAAAAAAGAATGAGAGCACCTAGACAGTACTGTGGATAGAGTGTCAGGTCTGGAGTCAGAAAGATTCCTCTTCCTGTGTTCAAACTTCTATTCAAACACTTACCTAGCTATGTGATACTGGGCAAGTCACAACTCCATTCCCCTCAATTTCCTCATTTGTAAAATTATCTGAAGAAGGAAAGGCAAATCACTCAGGATCTTAGTCAAAAAAAAACCCAAATGAGGTCAGACACAACTGAAAAACAATTGAACAAAAAACAAACAATGAAGGATGAGGTTTCAGAGAATTCAGTAGAATAAACTGATGGAGTGAAGGGAGCAGAATGTAAAAGGACAAAAACAATAAATAAAATCAATTTTGAAAGACTAAAGAACTTTGATTAATTCAATAAAGGATCATGTTTCCAAATGACTTATTATAATGATTATATTCACATATATATATATATACATAAAGCCTTTTATTTTTAAAACACATGCACAGATAATTTGACAACATTGACCCTTGCATAGCCTCGTGTTTCAGATTTTCTCTACCTTCCCCATCTCCTGCCTTATATGGCGAACAATTCAATATGTGTTAAACATGTTAAAATATATGTTAAATCCAATATCTAAAAACACATTTATACAATTCTCTTGCACAAGAGAAATCAGTTCAAAAAAAGAAAGTAAATGAGTAAGGGAAGAAAATGCAAGCAAACAATTACAAAAAGAGTGAGAATGTTATGTTATTCAGTTCCTACAGTCCTCTCTCTGGGTGTAGATACATCTCTTCATCACAAGATCATTGGAACTGGTATCAATCATCATCAACATGGAAAGAGTGACATTCATCAAAATTGATCATCATAAAATATTCATGTTGCCATGTATATTGATCTCCTGGTTCTGCTCACTTCACTCAGCATAATTTCATTTAAGTCTCTCCAGGCTTCTCTGAAATCATTCTGTTGGTAATTTCTTATAGAACAATAATAGTCCATAACATTCATATACCATAATTTATTCAGCCATTCTCCAATTGATGGGCATCCATTCAGTTTCCTGTTTTTAGCCCCTACAAAAAGGGCTGCCACAAACATTCTTGCACATGTGGGGCCCCTTCCATCCTTTAAGATCTCTTTGGGATATAGGCCCAGTAGAAACACTGCTGGGTCAAAAGGTATGCACAGATTGATAACTTTTTGAGCATAGTTCCAAATTGCTCTCCAGAATTGCTAGATCCATTCACAGTTCCACCAACAATGTATTAGAGTCCCAGTTTTCCCATATCCCCTCCAACAATTCTCTTTGTCTTTTGCTGTTATTTTAGCCAATCTGAGAGGTATGTAGGGGTATCTCACAGTTCTCTTAATTTGCATTTCTCTGATGAAGAGTGATTTAGAGCATCTTCTCATATGATTAGAAAGTTTCAATTTCTTCATCTGAAAATTGTCTGTTCATATCCTTTGATCATTTATCACTTGGAGAATGGCTTAGATTCTTATAAATTTGAATCAGCTCTCTATATATTTTAGAAATGAGGCCTTTATCAGAACTCTTAAATGTAAAAATGATTTCCCAATTTATCACTTCCCTTTTGATCTTGTCTACATTAGTTTTGTTTATAGAAAAAAATTAACTTAATATAATTAAAATGATCTATTTAGTGTTCAATTAAAAGTTCCAGTTATTCTTTGGTCACAAATCCCTTCCTTTTCCACAGGTATGAGAGGTAAACTATCCTATGGTCCTCTAATTTACTTATACTGTCACTCTTTATGTCTAAATCATGAACCCATATAGATCTTATCTTGGTATGTGGTATTAGTTGTGGGGTCAAGCCCTAATTTCTTCCATAATAGTTTCCAATTTTCCTAGCAGTTTTTGTCAAATAGTGAGTTCTTATCCCAAAACTGGGGTCTTTGGGTTTAACAAACACTAGATTGCTAGTTATTGCTTAGTTTGTCCTGTGATCCTATCCTATTCCACTGATAGACTACTCTTATTTCTAATCCAGTACCAAATGGTTTTGATGACTGCTGCTTTATTTTTTAGTGTATTTTTGCTTGTTTGTTTTTAGTTTTTAATTTTAATTAATGGAACCAGGGCATCAGGAGTTGGGAAGGAATAGCAATTGTGATGCTAAAAAAAAGTAAGGCCATTTTAACACTTTATAATGCACAAAGGAGAAGAGAAAGACTTTCATAAAGGATTGTTTTCCTCACTGAACAGAGGAGTGAAGTAAGTTTTAGGTTGAGCAATGATGATAAGAAGCAAAAAAAGAAAAAAAAAATACTAGGACACTGGGCATAGAAAAAACATAGCCCAGAAAACATTCATTTAAGAGAATTGGAGAAAGGAATTCATTACTACCCATAATTTCTACTTTCTGTTGTTACTTGACATAGATCCACTAGATACTAAAGCTGATGATCTTGTGTTCAATTCCATTTCTGTAAAAAAAAAATACCATTGAGTGAGTTCATGGAGGTTGTTATATATTTTTACCATCTTAAAGACCTTTTTGCAGTTTCTTGGGATTCAGTTTTTAAGACATGATACTCAGTCAAATCTTTGCTGTGGGGTCTCCCCAGCAGTTCTACACATGATAAACTTTCTCCTGATCTTGTGATTATGGGAGAAGCATGTGCATATCATTTTTCCATTGGGGCTGTACATTTAAGCTTTTTTCATTTAAAAGTGACTGAATGAAAACCCATTTGGTAAACGATGCATCCTAGGCATTGAAACAAATATTCGGTTGAGAAAACCCTGCCCTCAAGTTTACATTCTAATAAAGGAACCTAACACCTCTATAGAATAAAGTTGGAAAGTATAGGAAGGTGAATGGAAAGGATGATGTGTATCATATCAGGAAGTAATGAGAAGTTGAGCATTTCTAAACTGATGGTCAGATGCCTCATTATTGGTGACCATTATGTAAATACTACTGAAACTGATTCAGGCAATTTTTCAGTTTTATGTTCTATATTATATCAAGGTAAGTATGTTGCTTGACTTGTCACTTGAGGAAAATATTGATTGTAATCTTTTCCTTTTTTAACTTACATGATTTATCAGTGTATAATAGGAATGGTGATAACAATGCTCTCAAATATCAAAAAGGACCCGTTGATTTTAGAATTCCATCCAAAGAAGCAGATTATATCACATTCATATCTGTCCAACCTAAGTGATTTGTCTGTGTCATTCCAGAAGAAGTTGGATATATACATTAGATAATCATCCTCATAGAGATAATTATTGAACCCCTGCAACCTGAAGAATTCACAAAGTGAGAGAGACAGATAGACAGAGATGGAGACAGATAGACATATATAGACAGAGAGAGAGAGGGAGGGAAGGAAAAAGGAAAAGGAAAGCAAAGTGTTCCTGAATGGAGCCACATTTAGGGAGATTTTAGATTCAGCTGAAGAGAGAAGAACCAAGAGGGAGCAGTACCATAAAAACTGAGAGATGAGAAATTATTCTTGGGTACAAGATAATCGATCTTAACCATTTATCATAATGATGATTGTGGGTATTTATAAAGAACTCAAATATTTGCAAAAGACTTTGCAATTCAATACTCATCCAAGTCTCATAACTACTCTGTGAGTGTTGCAAGTATTAATAGAAACTGAGGTTCTAAATATCTGTTATTGGCAGGCATTATGCTAGGAACTAAGAAAATGAAACAGTTCTTAACTTCAAGAGCTTACATTCTGTTAAATACTAATATGTAATACTTTGCTTGGGATGTTGTTTATTCATTTTGTTATTTTTTTAAAAAATGTTTAATACAAAGATACATTTTGAAAGAAATTGTGGGAGTTAAAAAATAATGCTAGAGTACAAATTTGCATCAGTTTTTTTTCATATTCATGTTTCTAATAAGTTAAGATCACTGCCTATGTCTATTCAAGTAAAATAATAAATGAAGTCACTACTAAAGATAACTGCAGACACTGAGCCAAATTCTGCTCTTGGATATAATCCCAGAGCTGCCATTGATTTCAATGGAAGCTGTACATACACATATCTCAGAGTCGAATCCAGCAAACAGACAGGATGTTATTACAAAGAAAGAATCTGAAAAATTGATTCAAAAATCAGCAGCACCCCAAAGAAACAAATAGCAGTGAATCAAATGTCAAAGCAATATCAGATAGAGGCAGTTTAGTCCCCAAATAACTACGTGGAGTTCTTAGTGCCTGAGAGTAATGCATAGATATTTCAGGGGTGAAATACAGAATGCACTTTTTTCTTCATGCAGCAGCTTTAACTATTTGGAAATCCTGAGTAGCCAAGAAGGAAGCCAAGAAAGGATGTGTATGTGTGTACATACATATACACACATATGTGCATGTATACATACATGTGTATATGTTTCTGTTATTATTGGTATTTAAATAAAATAATTAAGATAAAGTAAAAATTATGAACAAAAAACATTTCAACTTTCAATCTCTGAACATTTCAAGACATATTTTAGAAGTAAAAAACAAAAGCATTTCCTTTTCTTAAAAAAATTATTTTTATTTAGTAAAATATTTCCCAACTACCTGTAAAATATTTATTAATAATCTTTTTTAAAAATTAATTCCTAATTCTTACTCCCTCCCCTATACTATTCTCCTTGAGAAGGTAAATAATTTGATATCAATTATAGATGCAAGATATATTTCCATATTAACAAAAAACACTACAAACAAAACAATAAAAATTAAAAAGCTAACCAAAAATATACTTTAATTTGTTTTCAGATTTATCAGTTCTTGCTCACTCTCTCTGAAAGTGAACAGCATTTTTCATCATGGGTCTTTTGGAAATGACTTGGATCAGTGTCTTGATAAGAGTAGCTAAGTCTTTCACAGCTGACCATCTTTAGGGTACTATTACTTTGTATAGTATCATTCATATCCTTCTGCTCATTTTACTTTTGCATCATCAAAAGTCTTTTCAGGTTTTTCTGAAACCATCCTATTCATGATTTCTTATAGCACAATAGTATTGCATTACATTCATATATCACAACTTGTTCAATCATTCCCTAGTAGATATGAATTTCATCATTTTTCAATTCTTTGCCACCACAAAAGAGAAACTTAAATATTTTTATACACAGATAATGTATTTTACTTTTCTTTGATATCTTTGGGATAAACACCTAGTAGATTATTCCTGGGTCAAAAAATACATTCAATTTTATAACTGGGCATAGTTCAAAACTGCTTTCTCCAAAACAGTTGAATCAATTCATAACTTCACCATCAGTGCATTAGTGTCCCAGTGCTTTGACAGCCCTTCCATCATTTTTCTGTCACATTGACCACTCTGATGGGTGTGAAGCGGCATTATCTCAAACTTGTTTTAATTTACATTTCTCTAACCAGTAGTATTCTAGAGCACTTTTTTCATAGGATTATCAATAGCTTTGACTTCTGAAAACTGTTAAAATGTATCCACCATTACTCAGTCAGGAAATAGCTCTTAATTTTTATAAATTTGCTCAGTTTCCAATATATTTGAGAATTGAGACTTTTATCAGAGAAACTTGTTTTAAAAAAGTGTTTTCTCCAATTTACTGTTTTCCTTCTAATTTTGGCTGCATTCTTATTTTTGTGTACTTTTTTAATTACATGAAATTAAAATTATCCATTTTACTTTCATAATCCTCTTTATGTCTTGTTTGATCATAAATTCTTTCTTCATCCTTGGATTTAAAAGGTACATTTTACCAGGTTTCACTAGTTTATTTATGACATCACCTTTTATCTCTTAATCATGTCTCCATTTTAAACCTATTAAGGTGTACATTGTGAGATATTAGTCTATGTTTAATTTCTGCCAAAGAGTTTTTCAGTTTTCTAAGCTATTTTATCAAATATAGAATTTTTACTCCAGGAGCCTGATCTTTGTATTTATCAAATAGTAGATTACTCGAGTTATTCACTACAGTTTTGTGTCCTTAATCTATCTCACTGATCCACCTGTTTCTTAGACAGCATCAGATTTTTTGGGTTGATTACCTCTTTGTAAAACAAATTGAAATCTGGAACTGATAGGTTGTCTTCCTTAAATTCTTTTTTTCATTGACTTTCATAATATTCTTAACCTTTTCTTCTTTTATATGAATTTGTTACTGCTTTGTTTTTTTCCCCAAATTTCACAAAATAATTTTTAGAAGCTTAATTGGTATGACACTGAATAAGTAAATCAGCTTAGATAGAATTTTCAGTTTTTTTATGATACTATTAGCGTACACAGGAGCAATTTATATGTCTCCAGTTATTTAGGTCTGTCTTTGTGTGTTAAGTGCCTTCTAACTGTATTCAAATAGTTCCTCAGTTTGTCTTGGTAGGTAAACTCCCAAGGATTTTATATTTTCTGCAGTTATTTTAATGGAATTTCTCTTTCTGTCTTTTCTTGCTGGGTTTTCTTAGTACATAGAAATGCTAATAATTTTTGGTGGTTTATTTTATATCTTACAACTTTGCTGAAGTGGCTAATTGTTTCAAATAGTTTTTCAATTGGTTCCATAGGCTTCTCTCAGTATTGGGCCATATTATCTGCAAAGAGTCATAGTTTTGTTTTCTCATTATTTTATTATTTCATTTCCTTTTTCTTGTAAGACAATAACTAGCATTTTTAGTATATTATAATACACTTTTTCTTATCTTATAAGATAATTAATAACTAGCATTTTAGTATATTAAATAATAATGATTATGATAGATATCTCTCTTTACTTCTGATCTTATTGAAGAGGATCAAGTGTTTCCTTACTATTGAAAATTTATACACTTTATTTTTAGATGGATATTATCACTTGAAGAATTGTAAATGCATCTTATCCTAAATATTTTTTTCTTAGAGAGTACCTTGACGGCTTTTACATTTTTTTAAGATAGCATTATTAAACATTATATTTTCTTTTCTATTAATGTGTACAATTTATATATATACACATATATATATATATATTTGTAAATACCCAAAATGGGCAACATTACTCCTTTTTTTTATTTATTTGTTACACATTCATTCACCTTTTAAAAAATGTTAGGAGCAGCTATATGGTGCAATGGATAGAGTACTGGCCCTGAAGTCAGGACGTTCTGAATTCAAATCCTGCCTCAGATACTTAATACTTCCTAACTATGTGACCCAAGGCAAGTCACTTAACCCCAATTGCCTAAGGAAAAAAAAATGTTAACACTAGTAATTTGGTTTTCTTTCTTTTCAAAATAAAATTAACCAATCAGTGGTCTACTTTTTTTTTTTCATAAAACAAGTTCCCGGTTTTATATTAGTTTATTTTTTTTAAAAACTTTCAATTTTGTTAATTGCAACCTTGATTTATGGAATTTGCATCATGATAATTATGGATTTTTATTGTTCATTTTCTAGGTTTTTTTCTTCTTCATGGCAATTCACTGATCTCTACTTTCTCTTTTTTGTTGATGTATGCTTTATAGATATAAAATTTTCTTTAGTATTGCTTTGAGTAAATCTCACAAATTATGGAATGTCTCATTATTATCATTCTCTTTAATGAAATTATTGATTGTTTCTATGATTTGTTCTTTGATCCAGTCATCCTTCAGGATTCAGCTTTTTTGCATTGCTGTTTTCAGAATCATCTCTGGACTTTGGAAGTTTACTTTCCTTTCAAGATGGTATAATCCGGGGAGAAGTGTGGTCACTGATCTCTTGTACTACACTCTGGTCCTTACCCAAAAAGGGTCCCTCATCCCTTGGGATTGAAATTGATATTGCTCCTCAGAACCTTTCCTCCTTTGGGACTGGTAGTGATACTGCCCCTCAGAGCTTCCACTCTCTCATCTGAAAGTGCTCTAATGTAACTTTGAATAATGACCCACAAATGATTGCAAGCAATGGAGTTGTCAAATTCCATCTGGTTTTGCAACCAATGCTAGCAGAGTGATGGTCCCTTTACCATTTCTGGTTTGAGAGCTTCTGAAAAATAGTGCTATTTCTGTTACTAACACCTAGTCCCACCACTTTTTTTCATTCCTATGCATTCTGGGAAAATCTTCACTGCAATACCAAGTCACAGATATCTCTTTCCAAATTCCTATGTCTCATTGTGACCTTTTGCTTTTTCTGCTACCTCAAAATTTGATTTGAGGCATTAAAATTTTTGTAGGGCAATACTGGGAGAATTCAGCCAAGTGTCTTCTTTACTCTGATATCTTGGCTCCACTCCCCAGAAGTCTCTAAAAATATTTTTAAATACAGTTTAACAAATGAAAAATATAACTTTAAAAAAGTAATATTCTCCAAAAATGGAATAGGCTGTCACATGGAGTAGTAGGTTTTCTACTATTGAAGTGAAAGTTCAAGAAAAGGTACCATGTACATGAGTAATTCAACAAAAAATATTCATTATTCTGAGGAAGAAGAGATAATAAGAAAGATGAAAAAAAGCTGAAACTCCTCTTGTCCTTAAAGATTTTATATACTACTTCAAGTTACTTGTGTTTTCATTTGTATAGGAAGCTTCTTATATCAAAACTTCCTCTACTAATGCTGATGAAAAAAAATTATGTAACATGTTTTACAAATTTTTTTCTAAGAGACTGAGAAATAAAATGACTTGGCCAGGATAACATAGCTAGGAAGTCATAGGAAGGACTGGAACTTAGGTCTTTCTTGTTCTGAAGCCAGCTCTATATTCACTGATTTCTGATTGTTTAAAAACAAGTCAATATTAGATAACAGAGAGAGAAGGGAAAAGAAAAGTAGAGGGAGCTGACTTACCAGGGCGGAGCCAAGATGGTGGAGTGAAAACGTGACTCTCTGCGTCCTGCTCTGATCTTCTCTCAATTCAACAATAAGATAAGCCTCTGAACTGATCTTCAAGTCAACGAATTCAGAAATATTAGGACACTGCTTGCCGATATCTCTGAAAAACTTCATATCAGGTCTGTTTAACTTGAGCAGAGAGGTAAACAGTTTACTTGGTGCAACCTGGAATTGAGGGTGGGACTCAGCTCAGCATGGCAGAAACTCCAAACTCCAAACTCCAAACACCTGGAGTTTATCTGAGGCACTCGGGACACTCTGCCCTAATTGGGGGCAGGTGTTCTGGCAGACTTGCCTTGTTTAAGGAGTAATTCGGACTTAGTCCTAACC
>JAJPUD010017926.1:0-11767 GCA_023553655.1 Myrmecobius fasciatus
TTTTTTTTTAATAAGAGAACAAGGAATAATAAAACAAAATATGAAGAATGCAAAAATAGAAGAAAATATGAGACATTTCATAAGAAGAACAGATAAATAAGAGAAAATATAACTGAACTACCTGAAGAAAAATCCTGATATAATAAAAGAAAAAGAATTAAAGAAAATTGTCCCAAAGTGCTAGAACAAGAGGGATAAATAGAAATAGAAAAAAGATCTTATAAGGAAATCCTACAGGTATATCATACCTAAATTCCCAAACCTCCAAATCAAGGAGAAAATATTACAAAACAACAAGAAAAAAAACAATTCAAATATGATGGAGTCACAATTAGAATCACAGATGATCTAGCAGTGCATACATTTAAAGACTGGATGTCTTGAAACACTGAATATTAAAGAGTAAAAAAAAATGTAGGATTATGCTTGAAAATATCAACCAGCAAAGTTAAGTATAATCCTGAGTGGAAAAAAATTCAATGAATTCTGAGACTCAGGATTTTGTTGCAAAAAGATGAACTTAATAGAAAATCTGACAAATAAAACCTAAGAGAACTATATTTGTGGAAATATAAATCATATATTTAAGAGTGTAATTAGTAAATCAGTAATTTAAAAAAAAGTTTGGGATAAAGCTGACTATGATGTGATTCTAAAAAGCAAGACCATGTAGGAAAAGGTAAAAAGAGTAATTAGATTATACACACAAAATGCAAGAGCAAGAACTGACACAGAAGAATTACGTGTGGAAAGAGAGCTGGTAGTTCAGGAATCCTATTTAAAGAAGGGTCAATACATACATACACACATACATATATCTACAAAGGTATAAATGTCTTCTAAATTCACAAAGAAATAAAAGAGGAAGGGAAGAGGATACAGGAATGGTATAGAAGAGAATGTAGAGTAATAGGAATGGAGGAGGGGCGGAGCCAAGATGGCAGAGTGAAAACGTGACTCTGTGTCCTTCTCCAATCTTCTCTCAAATCAACAATAAAATAAGCCTCTGAACTGATCTTCAAGTCAACTACTCCAGAAATATTTGGAAACTGCTTTCAGATATCTCTGAAAAACTTCATATCATGGGGCAGCTAGGTGGCACAGTGATTAGAGCACCAGCCCTGAAGTCAGGAGGACCTGAGTTCAAATCTGGTCTCAGACACTTCTTAGCTGTGTGACCCTGGGCAAGTCACTTAACCCCAACTGCCTCAGCAAAAAGCAAAAAAAAAAAAAAAAAAAAAAAACTTCATATCAGGTCTATTTAACTCGGGCAGAGGGGTAAACAATTTACTCGGTGCAACCCGGACGTGAGAGTGGGACTTAGCTCATCGTGACAGAAACTCCAAACACTAAACACCTGGAGTATATCTGAAGCACTAGGGACACTCTGCCCTGATTGGGGGCAGGTGTTCTGGCAGATTTGCCTTTTTTAAGGAGTACTTCGGGCAAAGTCCTAGCCCCCACCGGTCCAGCGCCTTAAGTTAATTAGCGGAATTTCCTCAGAGCAAACTACCACAGTCCCCGATTTTCTAGCCTTAAACCGACTCCCATGCTGTCTAAAAAAAATGAAGAAGCAAAAGAGAGCTCTCACCATAGAAAGCTTCTATCGAGAGAAAGAAGGGCAGACCCCAGAACCTGAGGTTCCTTTACACAAAACTCCAGAAGAAGTCATCAAAAACCATCACTGGTCCCCTTTTCACAAGGCCTTTCTGGAAGATTGCATAAAGAATCTCAAAAGACAGCTGAAGGATAAATGAAAAAATAAACTGAAATCAGTGCAAGAAGGATATAATATCTCACAAGAAAGATATAATACCCTGCAAAAGAGATGAACAAGACACCAATTTATTGAAAAACAAAATTCGTGAATTGGAAATAGACAATAATGCATTGAAAAATAAAATTAGTGAAGTGAAAAAGAGTGCAATGAACAAAAAAATTCAATTGGCCAGTTACAAAAGGAACTAAAAAAGGTAACCGAAGAAAACAACACTTTAGAAATAAGAATTGAACAAATGCAAGTGAATGACTCAATAAGACTTCAAGAATCAGTCAAACAAAAACAAAAAAATGAAAAAATAAAAGAAAATATGAAATATCTCCTAGGAAAAACAACTGACTTGGAAAATAGATCTAGGAGAGACAATCTAAGGATTATTGGACTTCCTGAAAACCATGATAAAAAAAAGAATCTAAACACTATCTTCCAGGAAATCCCGAAAGAAAACTGCCCTGCGGTTGTAGAATCAGAAGGTAAAATCACCATTGAAAGAATTCACCGATCACCTCCTGAAAGAGACCCCAAACTTAAAACCCCAAGGAATATCGTGGCTAAATTTCAGGATGATCACACCAAGGAAAAAATTTTGCTAGCAGCTAGAAAGAAACGATTCAAATACCGAGGATCAATAATTAGAATGACACAGGATCTGTCAGCCTCCACATTGAAGGATCGCAGGGCCTGGAATCAGATATTCCGAAAGGCAAAGGAACTTGGACTACAGCCAAGAATAACCTATCAAGCTAGAATGAGCATTATCCTCCAGGGAAAAGATGGTCATTCATTGATATAGGAGAATTTCACCTATTTCTAATGAAACGACCAGATCTGAACAAAAAATTCGACATTCAAACACAGATCTCAAGAGAAGCATAAAAAGATAAAAAGGAAAGGACTCTTGAGAACTTTATTTCTACTATGGGAATACTTAAAGTTGGGGGGTATAATTAACTAGATATTACTTTGATAATATGAAAAAGAAAACTAGAGGGGGAAAGGTGGTCACACTGGGGAAAAGAGGGGAAAGGTGGTAAAATAAGATTTAAAAAAAAGGAGGTAAAAACAAGGTAAAATCTCATGAAGAGGCAAAGAAAATCTAATATAATTGAGAGAAAGAAGGGAGGGAGATGAGCATTGCATAAATCTTACTCTCATCATTCTGGGCTCTAAAAGTGTATATCAGACACTTGATTTCACAAAGAAACTTGTCTGTTGCTAGAGGGAAGTGGGAGGGAAAGGAGGAAAAGAAAAGGAAAACTAATACAAGGGAAAACAAAAGAATCAGGGGAAAGGAGTAAAAAAAGGGGGAGGGGATGTAAAGGGTGGAGTATTGTTTGGGGGAAGGGGTCATCAAAAGCAAAATACTGAGGAGGAGGGAAGGGAGAAAGGGGAAAGGAAAGGGAAAAACATAACTTGGGTAAGTAAGATGGCAGGAAATAACGAATTAGTTATTCTAACTGTGAATGTGAATGGGATGAACTCTCCCAGAAAGCAGAAGCAGATATCAGACTGGATTAAAAACAAGAATCCCACAATATGCTGTCTACAAGAAACACATCTAAAACATAGTGACACATATAGGATGAAGGTAAAAGGCTGGAGCAGAAAATATTATGCTTCAGGTGAACAAAAAAAAAGCAGGGGTAGCAATCCTGATATCAGATCAAGTAAAAGCCAAGATAGATCTAATCAAAAGAGATAAGGAAGGAAACGATATTTTATTAAAGGGTACCATAGATAATGTAGCAATATCTATACTAAATACATATGCACCAAGTGCAATAGCACACAAATTCCTAGGGGAGAAATTAAGAGAGATGCAAGAAGAAATAGACAGCCAAACGATACTAGTGGGGGATCTCAACCTTGCTCTCTCAGAATTAGATAAATCAAACTACAAAATAAACAAGAAAGAAACTAGGGAGATAAACCAATTGTTAGAAAAGTTAGGTATGATAGATCTATGAAGAAAGTTGAATGGAGACAGTAGGGAGTTTACTTTTTTCTCAGCAGTCCATGGAACCTATACAAAAATTGACCATGTGTTAGGGCATAAAAACCTCAAAATCAAATGCAGAAAGGTAGAAATAGTAAATGCATCCTTTTCAGATCACGATGCAATAAAAATCACATGCAATATAAGGCCAGGAGAAAATAAACCAAAAGTTAATTGGAAATTAAATAATCTAAACTTGAAGAATGAATGGGTGAAAGAGCAAATCATAGACACAATCAATAATTTCATCCAGGAGAATGACAATAATGAGAAAACATACCAAAATTTGTGGGATATGGCCAAAGCAGTTATAAGGGGCAATTTTATATTTCTAGATGCTTACTTGCATAAAATAGAGAAAGAAAAGATCAATGAATTGGGCTTATTATTTAAAAAAAAAGAAAAAGAACAAATTAAAAACCCGCAATTAAATACCAAATTGGAAATTCTAAAAATAAAAGGGGAAATTAATAAAATTGAAAATAAGAAAATGATTGAATTAATAAATAAAACTAAGAGTTGGTTTTATGAAAAAACCAACAAAATAGATAAGCCTTTAGTTAATTTGATAAAAAAAAAAAAGGACAGAGGAAAATGAAATCGTTACTCTCAAGAATGATAAGGGAGAACTTTCCTCCAATGAAAAGGAAATTAGAGCAATAATTAGGAGTTACTTTGCCCAACTTTATGCCAGTAAGTTTGATAATCAAATGAAATGGAGGAATATCTACAAAAATATAGATTGCCCAGGTTAACAGAAGGGGAAATAAATTATTTAAATGGCCCCATTTTAGAAAAAGAAATAGAACAAGCTATTAACCAACTCCCTAAGAAAAAATCTCCAGGGCCAGATGGATTTACATGTGAATTTTACCAAACATTCAAAGACCAATTAATTCCAATACTTTACAAACGATTTGATAAAATAGGGACAGAAGGTATACTACCAAATTCCTTCTATGAGACTGATATGGTGCTGATAGCTAAACCAGGTAGGGTGAAAACAGAGAAAGAAAACTATAGACCAATTTCCCTAATGAATATTGATGCAAAAATTTTAAATAAGATATTAGCAATGAGATTACAGAAAGTCATCCCCAGGATAGTACACTATGACCAAGTAGGATTTATACGAGGGATGCAGTTCTGGTTCAATATTAGGAAAACTATCAGCACAATTAATTATATTAATAACCAAACTAACAAAAACCATATGATTATCTCAATAGATGCAGAAAAAGCATTTGATAAAATCCAACACCCTTTCCTATTAAAAACACTAGAGAGTATAGGAATAAATGGCCTTTTTCCTTAAAATGATTAGTAGCATCTACTTAAAACCATCAGCAAGCATCATATGTAATGGAGACAAACTAGAACCATTCCCAATAAGATCAGGAGTGAAACAAGGCTACCCACTGTCACCATTACTATTTAATATTGTATTAGAAATGTTAGCTTTGGCAAAAAAGAGAAGAAAAAGAGATAAAAGGAATTAGAGTAGGTAATGAAGAAACCAAATTATCACTCTTTGGAGATGACATGATGATATAATTAGAGAAGCCTAGAGACTCAATTAAAAAACTACTACAAACAATTCACAACTTTAGTAAAGTTGCAGGATTCAAAATAATTCCACATAAATCACCAGCATTTTTATATATTATCAACAAAGTTCAGCAGCAAGAGATAGAAAAAGAAATTCCATTCCAAATAGCAGATGATAGGATAAAATATTTGGGAATCTATCTGCCAAAGAAAAGTCAGAAACTATACGAACTAAACTACAAAACACTTTCCACACAAATAAAATCAGACCCAGTCAATTGGAAAAACATCAAGTGCTCATGGGTAGGCAGAGCGAATATAACAAAAATGACAATACTACCCAAAGTAATCTACTTATTAATGCCATACCAATCAAACTCCCAAGAAATTATTTTACAGATCTAGAAAAAATAGTAGCAAAGTTCATTTGGAAGAACAAAAGGTCAAGAATTTCAAGGGAATTAATGAAAAAAAAAGGCAGATGAAGGTGGCCTCGCTGTACCAGATCTAAAAATATGTTATAAAGCAGCGGTCATCAAAACCATTTGGTACTGGCTGAGAAATAGAGCAGTCGATCAGTGGCAAAGGATAGGTTATCAGGACAATCTAGGCAATAACCTTAACAATTTAGTGTTTGATAAACCCAAAGACCCCAGTTTTTGGGATAAGTACTCACTATTCCACAAAAACTGCTGGGAAAATTGGAAACTAGTGTGGAAGAAATTAGGGATTGACCCATACCTAACACCACATACCAAGATAAGATCTAAATGGGTTCATGATCTAGACATAAAGAGTGATGTTGTAAGCAAATTAGAGGAACGTAGTACAGTTTACTTCTCAGACCTGTGGAGATGGAATAAATTTCTGTCCAAAGAAGATCTGGAACTCTTAATTGAACACCAGATAGATAATTTTGATTATATTAAGTTAAAAAGTTTCTGTACAAATAAAACTAATGCAGACAAGATTAGGAGGGAAGCATCAAATTCGGAAATCATCTTTACATTTAATGGTTCTGATAAAGGCCTCATTTCTAAAATATATAGAGAATTGTCTCATATATACAAGAATTCAAGCCACTCTTCAATAGATAAGTGGTCAAGGGATAAGAACAGACAATTTTCAGATGATGAAATTAAAACCATCTCTAGTCATATGCAAAGTTACTCCAAATCACTATTGATCAGAGAAATGCAAATTAAGACAACTCTGAGGTACCACTACACACCTGTCAGATTGGCTAAAATGACAGGAAAAGATAACGATGAATGCTGCAGGGGATGTGGGTAAACTGGGACACTAATACATTGTTGGTGGAACTGTGAACAGATCAAACCATTCTGGAGAGCAATTTGGAGCTATGCTCAAAAAGTTATCAAACTGTGCATATCCTTTGACCCAGCATTTCTATTGGGCTTATATCCCAAATAGATCTTAGAGGAGGGAATGGACCCACATGTGCAAGAAAGTTTGTGGCAGCCCTTTTTGTATTGGCTAGAAACTGGAAACTGAATGGATGCCCATCAATTGGAGAGTGGCTGAATAAGTTATGGTATATGAATGTTATGGAATATTATTGCTCTGTAAGAAATGACCAGTAGGACGATTTCAGAGAGGCCTGGAGAGACTTGCATGATCTGATGCCGAGTGAAACGAGCAGAACCAGGAGATCATTATACACAGCAACAACAATATTACATGATGATCAACTCTGATGGACATGGCTCTCTGCAACAAAGAATTGTCTCAAACCAGTTCCAACTTTTCACTGAAGAAAGCCATATACACACAGAGGTATGTGAAATGTGGACCACAACATAACATTTTTCATGCTCTCTATTGATGTTTCCTTGCATTGTGTTTCCTTTCTCTGATTTTCTTTTTTTTTTTTCTTGTAGGTAGGATTTTTCTTGCACAACTTGTCAAGTATTTTAACATGTACATATAGTGGATTTCCTGCCATCTAGGGGAGAGGAGGGGACTGGGGGTAAAATTTGTAACGGAAATCTTTGTAAAGATGAATGCTGAGGAACTACCCATACATATGTTATACAAATAAAAAGCTTTAATAAAAACAAAAATGAATAATAGGAATGGAATAAAGAGTGAGGGAAAGGGTGAAGGAAAGGACAGGGAAGAAGATAAGGAAGGAATCTTTGGATGGGGGAGTAGGTTAAGTAATAGCAAGGCAAGGTAATGGGTAGAAGGATAGAAATCAAGAGACTTACACAAACATAATCTACTAGAAAAAATAAGGGTAGTAATTATTGATCTCAAATAAAAATAAAGTTAAAATAGATTCAATCAAAAGAGGACAAAATGGGAAATTACACTGTCAGCTATATTAATCACTATTGTTTTATACTATTTAAAAGGTTGGAATATTGCTGTGGTGTATGAGATGAATAGTGGATTTCGAAAAATATAAAAAGAATTGGACTTAAGAAGGATGAGCTAACCACCTTCAGAGAAACAAAGGACAAACAAGCATAGTTTAACATGTATATGAATGTATATGTATATGATATAGAATGTATATGTATATATCCTATGTACACTTATGCATATGTATGTATGTGTATATATATATGTATGCATGTGTATGTATATATAAATATTTCTATACTTAATTGTAGTTTACTTGGGAGAAGTGGAAGGGGAGAGGAAGGGAAAAAAGAATAAAATAAAAATGCACATCAGAGAACAAAAGAAAACCTGCAAAGAAGCAGAGATGGATGGTTCTGAAAACAATGTATAGAATTTATTGTATATGATTTTTTGAAATAGAAATTTATCCTTTCATATTTTTAACCATCTTTTATGTTTGGCTGTGCACATAACAATGTTATTTTTTCTTTTTTCTGATTTTTTAAATTTTGTTTTTTCTTTTCCTGTTTTGTATTTAAGTTTAAAATACATTAAAAATGGAATTGTCCAAATGTAAAAGATACAAAAGCTCACTAAAGAAAATAATTCCTTAAAAATTAGAATTGAGTAAATGGAAACTAATGAATTTATGAGAAATCAGAAATAATAATTCAAAACCAAAAGAATGAAAAAAATAAAGTCAGTGCAAAATATCTCACTGGAAAAACAACTGACCTGGAAAATAGATCCAGGAAACATTACTTAAAAATTACTGACTACATGAAAGTCATGATGAGAAAAGAAAAAGTGTGAATAACACCTTTAAGATATATTCTTAAACAAGGGACAGAAGTGATTACAAAAAATAAAGCAGATAATTGATTACATAAAAATAAAAAGCTTCTGCAAAGACAACATTAATGCACCTAGGATAATAAGGAAGCAATTAAGCAGGAAAAAAACCTTTCTGTAAAATTTCTTGTCTCATTCTCATATACATATAAGATGTTACATACATCTGTGTAAGCAAGCATACACACACACACACACAAGCCATTCTATGACAGATAAGTGGTCAAAGCATATGAACAAATAGTTCTCAAAAGAGTGATTACAAAGTTCACAACCCATGAAAGAATGTTCCAAGTCATTAATAATAAAAGAAATGTAAATCAAATTAATTCTGAGGTCTCACCTTTCAAAAATAACAAATGTGACAATAGTCTATTTTGGAGGGTTATGGGATGATAACTGTTCTAATACACTGTTGATGGAGGTATGAAATCGTCCAATTATTTTGGAAAACAATTTGGGATTATGCAAATAAAAGGACTAAAATGCCCACACCCTTTAAATTACAGATTCTATTACTGGATTTATATCCTAAGGAAGTCATTGATAAATCAAAAGCTCCCATAAACACAAAAATATTTATAGAAGCAGTTTTTGTGACAATAAAAAAATTAGGGAATGGTTAAACACATTGGGTACATGAGTAAAATAGAGTATTGTTGTGAAATGATGAACATTGAAAAGTATGGAAGAACTATACAAATTGATGCAGAGTGAAGTAGGCATAGCCAAGAAAACAATATTCACAGTAACTACAAGCAATGTAAATGGAATAACAATACACACAAAAATAAAAAAAATGTGGCAAAATTATAAAGTTTAAGCAGGATTCAAATGAGATATGTAAGATACTCTCAACCCAACTCTTCATGAAGGTAGAGTTCCATAGGTGGTATACATTGTATATATTTTCATGGACTTCTTCCAATCCAATGATTAATTTCATTTCCCTTTTTTGCCTTTAAAAATACTACTTATTACATAGGAAAGCTCTCTTGGAGGGGGACGGAGAGGGATGTTGTGGAAACTGATAATAAAAAACAAAAAAGACTTAATTTTTTTAAAGAAAAAGTGCCTATTTTCATTCTTATATGGACTAGAAAAAAGAAAGGTTGATTATAACACACAAACATACACACATACACACACATGCACATGTATACACACAATGAATTAGGTATAAGAATATGTCAAACACAATTGAAAAAAAATTCAGTGTTGAGGTGATAGGGGTGAGGGGAGAGAGACAGTCAAAAATGAGTATAATCCTGTGGACAGAATAGTCACAACATAAACTAACTTCCCTCGTGTTGTTAGGGGGATTTAAAAGGGAGTGAAAAGAAAAGATGTAACCTAAGAGTATCCATAAATTGAGAATTGGTTGACTATATTGTGTCATGTAAATATAATGAAATATTGTGCTGTTAAAAATGACAAAAAAGAGATTTCATAGAATCCTGAGCAGCATAAACAGATGAAGAGGGAAGTGAACTGAACCCAGAAAAAAATTATACAATGACAACATTGTAAAGGAGAAAAACAATGAAAGAATTAAGAAGTTTGATCAAAACAATGGAAAACAATTACATCTCCAAAGAACCTATGATAGTCTCAACTTTTGGAGATGTGTGTGTGTGTGTATGGACATGGAGCTGATGATTATTTTTGCTTAACTTTCTTTATTTGTTATGAGGACTTTCCTCCATTTTTTACTGCACAGCTGAGGAGATTGGAGGGGTTTCCCAGGATTAGCAATGGTAATGCCAAAGAAAAAAGAAGACAATAAAGAAGACAACCATTGAAACATTTTTTTTTTTACAAATACAGAAAAACTAAAAGGAAGTTCAAATAACTTAGGACAGTTTGGAAAGATGCCTCACACATTTATTATATATATATATATTTAAAAAGCAGTTTGTATGGAAAATATTCCTGATTATACAGACAATCTTCTTATTAGGTTCTTCTTTATATAGAGAAAATACTGTATAATAATGCTTATAACCAGAAGGGAGGCCTAAAAGGCCATGGAGAAGTCAAAATAAACTTCACTAAAAAATATATTAAAGTAAATTTTACTTTTTTTTTTACATTATGAGTCTATTGCCTCTATGATAAAATATGAAGTTGTCTTTTGGAATTCACATTCTGGTTTTAGTTGGCTTTTCCTATCTTGATTGTATATTACTTACCTTCCTGCCAGACTGGCCTATTTGATGTTTCTTTTAAATGGCAAAAAGAAGAAAGAAATTTGCATAACTTTATTATGTATTTAAAAGGAACAGAAAATTGCACATAATAGACTTCATTTGTGATCATCTTTTACATTATACTTTGTTATGCAAACACTTATTTTGTTACATAATTTAAAATTAAATAAGTAATTTTTCAAAAATGGGATTCTATCTCCTGTCTCCATACATTTTTTTTTTTTTTGCTGAGGCAATTGGGGTTAAGTGACTTGCCCAGGGTTACACAACTAGGGAATGTTAAGTGTCTGAGACCACATTTGAACTCAGGTCCTCCTGACTTCAGGGCTGGTGCTCTATCTACTGCACCACCTAGCTGCCCTGTCTCCATACAGTTTTACAGGTTGTCTCCCATACCTGGAATATACTCTCCACTTACTTCTGCTTCTAAGAATTCTTAGCTTCTTTTAACTCTCAGCACAAATTGCTCAGCTGTTTTTCAGTAATGTCTGACTCTTCATGACTCCATTTGGGACTTTCTTGGCAAACTGGTTTGCCTTTTCCTTCTCCAGTTCATTTTACAGATGAGGAAAGTGAGGCAAACAGAGTGAAATAACATGCCGGGGTCTCATAGCTAGAAAGTATCTGAAGTCAAATTGGAACTCAGGAAAATGAGTCTTCCTGACTTTAGGCCTGGCACTCTATCTGTTGCACCACTTAGTTGCTCATCAGCATAAATACCACCTTCAAAATTAGGCTTTTCCAGATATACCCCAGTTACTACCATTTTCACTGAAATAACTTTGCATTTATATTTATGTATATAAATAATTATATGTAAACATACACATTTATAAACATGTGTATTATGTACAAAAACAGTTACATTTCTAGAGAGCAAAAACTTTTTCTCCTTTTTTGTGTTTTGTATTTCCAGTATTTAGCAAAGAGCTAGAGATGACATAGAGACACAATTAATATTGATTTTCACCACAGGAGAGCCTTTATTCAGATCTTATCAACTATTAATTT
>JAJPUD010017926.1:11777-26195 GCA_023553655.1 Myrmecobius fasciatus
ATATATATATATATAGGCACATTTTGCTTTCAAAACCAAGTAGATAACAAACAGAAAACCAATTAAGATCAGTTGATTAAAATTAAATGTAATTTATCTTATATTGTGAGATAGACAAGTCATAGGAATCACTTTAAAAAAAAAAAACATTTACTGTGAGATCTTTACAAGTTCCACTAATAGTCACTTATTTGATTTCATTCTTTTTTCTATATATAAAATAGTTTATCATCTGAGTGTAATTTGAGCCTTATTTTCAGGTTAAAAGAAGGGAATTTTATTAAATCTCTTGATTTTAATTAATATTTCAATTTAGCATATAGTTATATAGAGAAGTTTTTTAAACACACATATATATTTTAAAATAATAGCTTCTATGGTATTACCACTATTTGATTTGTCTCGAATTGGGCTCAAAAAAGTCTATTTCGGGAGCCAAGGTGGCGGAATGAAAAGGTGACTTTCTGTCTCTCCTCCGATCTTCTCTCAAATCAACAATAAAATAAGCCTCTGAACTGATCTTCAATTCAACGAACTCAGAAATATTTGGACACTGCTTTCTGGATAACTTCATATCAGGTTAGTCTGACTCAGACAGAGAGATAAATAGAGGACTCCTGTGTAGGCCGGAAGTGAGGGTGGGACTCAGCTCAGCTCATCGTGGCAGAAATTCCAAACTCCAAACTCCAAATTCCAAACACCTGGAGTTTATCTGAGGCACTCGGGACACTCTGCCCTGATTGGGGGCAGGTGTTCTGGCAGACTTGCCTTGTTTAAGAAGTAATTCGGACTTAGTCCTAGCCCCCACTGGCCCAGCACCATAAGTTAATTCCCCGAAGTGCCCCAGGGCAAAGCTTTTCAGCCGCTGTTTTTTTTTCCCCCTACCTTAAAGAGATATCCACGCTGTCTAAAAAAAATAAAGAAGCAAAAGAGAGCTCTCACCATAGACAGCCTTTATCAAGGCAAAGAAGCACTGACCCCAGATCCTGAGGTTGCTTTAGACAAAATACCAGAAGAAGGTATTAAAGACCATCACTGGTCACTTTTTCAAAAGGCCTTTCTGGAAGATTGCATAAAGAACCTCAAAAGAGAGCTAGAGGATAAATGTGAAAATAAACTGAAATCAGTGCAAGAAGGATACAATATCTTGCAAGAAGGATATGATGCCCTGCAAAAGAGATATGAAAAAGACACCAATTTATTGAAAAATAAAACTAGTGAAGTGGAAAAAGAGTGCAATGAACAAATTGGCCAGTTACAAAAGGAGCTTAAAAAGGTAACTGAAGAAAACAACACTTTAAAAATAAGAATTGAACAAATGCAAGTGAATGACTCAATAAGACTTCAAGAATCAGTCAAACAAAAACAAAAAAATGAAAAATTAGAAGAAAATATGAAATATCTCCTAGGAAAAACAACTAACTTGGAAAATAGATCTAGGAGAGACAATCTAAGGATTATTGGACTTCTTGAAAGCCTTGATGAAAAAAAGAATCTAAACACTATCTTCCAGGAAATCCTGAAAGAAAACTGACTGCCATGAGATTGTAGAATCAAAGGGCAAAATCACCATTGAAAGAATTCACCGATCACCTCCTGAAAGAGACCCCAAAATTAAGACCCCAAGTAATATCGTGGCTAAATTTCAGGACTATAGCACTAAGGAACAGATTCTGCTAGTAGCTAGAAAGAAACAATTCAAATACCGAGGATCAATAATTAGAATCACACACGATCTGTCAGCCTCTACATTGAAGGATCGCAGGGCCTGGAACCAGATATTCCGAAGGGCAAAGGACCTTGGATTACAACCAAGAATAACCTATCCAGCTAGAATGAGCATTATTCTCCAGGGAAGATGATGGTCATTCAATGATATAGGTGAATTTCACCTATTTCTAATGAAAAAATCGGATCTGAACAAAAAATTCGACACCCAAACACAGAACTCAAGAGATGCATAAAAAGGTAAAAAGGAAAGGACTCTTGAGAACTTTGTTTTTACTAGGGGGATACTTAAAGTTTGGGGGTATAATTAACTAGATATTACTTTGATAATATGAAAAAGAGAACTAGAGGGGAAAAGGTTGTCATACTGGGGAAAACAGGGAAAAAGTGGTAAAATAAGATCTAAAAAAAAGGAGGTAAAAACAAGGTAAAATCATTTGAAGAGGCAAAGAAAACCTAATATAATTGAGAGAAAGAGGGGAGGGAGATGAGCATTGTATATATCTTACTCTCATCAGGTTGGGCTCTAAAAGTGTATATCAGACATTTGATTTCACATAGAAACTTGTCTGTAGCTAGAGGGAAGTGGGAGGAAAAGGAGGAAAAGTAAGAGATAAACTAATAGAAGGGAAAATAGAAGAATCAGGGGAAAAGAGTAAAAACAGGGGGAGGGGAATCTAAAGGGTGGAGTATTGTTTGGGGAAGGGGGTCATCAAAAGCAAAGTACTGAGGAGGGGGGAAGGGAGAAAGGGGAAAGGAAAGGGGAAAACATAAGTTGGGTAAATAAGATGGCAGGAAATAACGAATTAGTTATTCTAACTGTGAATTTGATGGGATGAACTCTCCCAGAAAGCAGAAGCGGATATCAGACTGGATTAAAAACCAGAATCCCACAATATGCTGTCTACAAGAAACACATCTAAAACATAGTGACACATATAGGATGAAGGTAAAAGGCTGGAGCAGAAAATATTATGCTTCAGGTGAACAAAAAAAAGCAGGGGTAGCAATCCTGATATCAGATCAAGTAAAAGCCAAGATAGATCTAATCAAAAGAGATAAGGAAGGAAACGATATTTTATTAAGGGTACCATAGATAATGTAGCAATATCTATACTAAATACATTTGCACCAAGTGCAATAGCACACAAATTCCTAGGGGAGAAATTAAGAGAGATGCAAGAAGAAATAGACAGCCAAATGATACTAGTGGGGGATCTCAACCTTGCTCTCTCAGAATTAGATAAATCAAACTACAAAATAAACAAGAAAGAAACTAGGGAGATAAACCAATTGTTAGAAAAGCTAGGTATGATAGATCTATGGAAAAAGTTGAATGGAGACAGTAGGGAGTTTACTATTTTCTCAGCAGTCCATGGAACCTATACAAAAATTGACCATGTGTTAGGGCATAAAAACCTCAAAATCAAATGCAGAAAGGTAGAAATAGTAAATACATCCTTTTCAGATCATGATGCAATAAAAATCACATGCAATATAAGGCCAGTAAAAAATAAACCAAAAGTTAATTGGAAATTAAATAATCTAATCCTGAAGAATGAATGGGTGAAAGAGCAAATCATAGACACAATCAATAATTACATCCAGGAGAATGACAATAAGGAGACAACATACCAAAATTTGTGGGATACGGCCAAAGCAGTTATAAGGGGCAATTTTATATCTCTAGATGCTTACTTGCATAAGATAGAGAAAGAAAAGATCAACGAATTGGGCTTATTTTTTAAAAACCTAGAAAAAGAACAAATTAAAAACCCTCAATTAAATACCAAATTGGAAATTCTAAAAGTAAAAGGCGAAATTAATAAAATTGAAAATAAGAAAACTATTGAGTTAATAAATAAAACTAAGAGTTGGTTCTATGAAAAAAACTAACAAAATAGATAAGCTGTTAGTTAATTTGATAAAAGAAAAAAAAAGGACAGAGGAAAATGAAATAGTTAGTCTCAAGAATGATAAGGGAGAACTTTCCTCCAATGAAGAGGAAATTAGAGCAATAATTAGGAGTTACTTTGCCCAACTTGATGCCAGTAAGTCTGATAATCTAAATGAAATGGAGGAATATCTACAAAAATATAGATTGCTCAGGTTAACAGAAGAGGATATAAATTATTTAAGTAGCCCCGTATTAGAAAAAGAAATAGAACAAGCTATTAACCAATTCCCTAAGAAAAAATCTCCAGGGCCAGATAGATTTACATGTGAATTCTACCAAACATTCAAAGAACAATTAATTCCAATACTACACAAACTATTTGAGAAAACAGGGACAGAAGATATACTGCCAGAATCTTTCTATGAGACCGATATGGTGCTGATAGCTAAACCAGGTAGGGTGAAAACAGAGAAAGAAAACTATAGACCAATTTCCCTAATGAATATTGATGCAAAAATTTTAAATAAGATATTAGCAATGAGATTACAGAAAGTCATCCCCAGGATAGTACACTATGACCAAGTAGGATTTATACCAGGGATGCAGGGCTGGTTCAATATTAGGAAAACTATCAGCATAATTAATTATATTAATAACCAAACTAACAAAAACCATATGATTATCTCCACAGATGCAGAAAAAGCCTTTGATAAAATCCAACACCCTTTCCTATTAAAAACACTAGAGAGTATAGAAATAAATGGGCTTTTCCTTAAAATGATCAGTAGCATCTATTTAAAACCACCAGCAAGCATCATATGTAATGGAGACAAACTAGAACCATTCCCAATAAGATCAGGAGTGAAACAAGGCTGCCCACTGTCACCATTACTATTTAATATTGTATTAGAAATGTTAGCTTTAGCAATAAGAGAAGAAAAAGAGATAAAAGGAATCAGAGTAGGTAATGAAGAAACCAAATTATCACTCTTTGGAGATGACATGATGATATACTTAGAGAAGCCTAGAGACTCAACTAAAAAACTACTAGAAACAATTCACAACTTTAGCAAAGTGGCAGGATTCAAATTTAATCTACATAAATCATCAGCATTTTTATATATTACCAACAAAGTTCAGCAGCAAGAGATACAAAAAGAAATTCCATTCCAAATAGCAGATGATAGGATAAAATATTTGGGAATCTATCTGCCAAGGAAAAGTCAGAAACTATACGAACTAAACTACAAAACACTTTCCACACAAATAAAATCAGACCTAATCAATTGGAAAAATATTAAGTGCTCATGGGTAGGCAGAGCGAACATAATAAAAATGACAATACTACCCAAAGTAATTTACTTTATTTAATGCCATACCAATCAAACTCCCAAGAAATTATTTTACAGATCTAGAAAAAATAGTAGCAAAGTTCATTTGGAAGAACAAAAGGTCAAGGATTTCAAGGGGATTAATGAAAAAAAAGGCAGATGAAGGTGGCCTTGCTGTACCAGATCTAAAACTATATTATAAAGCAGCGGTCATCAAAACCGTTTGGTACTGGCTAAGAAATAGAGCAGTCGATCAGTGGCACAGGATAGGTTATCAGGACAACCTAGACATTAAACTTAACAATCTAGTGTTCGATAAACCCAAAGACCCCAGCTTTTGGGATATATACTCTCTATTTGGCAAAAACTGCTGGGAAAATTGGAAACTAGTGTGGAAGAAATTAGGGCTTGACCCATACCTAACACCACATACCAAGATAAGATCTAAATGGGTTCATGATCTAGATATAAAGAGGGACTTTGTAAGCAAGTTAGAGGAACGTAATATGGTTTATCTCTCAGACCTGTGGAGATGGAATAAATTATTGTCCAAAGAAGACCTGGAACTCCTAATTGAACACCAGATGGATAATTTTGATTATATTAAGTTAAAAAGTTTCTGTACAAATAAAACTAATGCAGACAAGATTAGGAGGGAAGCATCAAATTCAGAAATCATCTTTACATTTAATGGCCTCATTTCTAAAATATATAGAGAATTGTCTCACATATACAAGAATTCAAGCCACTCTTCAATAGATAAGTGGTCAAGGGATATGAACAGACAATTTTCAGATGATGAAATTAAAACCATCTCTAGTCATACGCAAAGTTGCTCCAAATCACTATTCATCAGAGAAATGCAAATTAAGACAATTCTGAGGTACCACTACACACCTGTCAGATTGGCTAAAATGACAGGAAAAGATAACGATGAATGCTGGAGGGGATGTGGGAAAACTGGGACACTAATACATTGTTGGTGGAACTGTGAACAGATCAAACCATTCTGGAGAGCAGTTTGGAGCTATGCTCAAAAAGTTGTCAAACTGTGCATACCCTTTGACCCAGCAGTGTGTCTACTGGGCCTATATCCCAAAGAGATCTTAGAGGAGGGAAAGGGACCCACCTGTGCAAGAATGTTTGTGGCAGCCCTTTTTGTAGTGGCTAGAAACTGGAAACTGAAGGGACGCCCATCAACTGGAGAGTGGCTGAATAAATTATGGCATATGAATGTTATGGAATATTATTGCTCTGTAAGAAATGACCAGCAGGATGATTTCAGAGAGGCCTGGAGGGACTGGCATGAACTCATGCTGAGTGAAACAAGCAGAACCAGGAGATCATCATACACAGCAACAACAGTATTACATGATGATCAATTCTGATGGACATGGCTCTCTGCAACAAAGAATTGTCTCAAACCAGTTCCAATTGTTCACTGAAGAAAACCATATACACCCAGAGAGAGGGAAATGAAATATGGACCATAACGTAACATTTTCATGATCTCTATTGACATTTGCTTGCATTGTGTTGCCTTTCTCTGATTCTTTTTATTCTTGTAGATAGGATTTTTATTGCATAACTTCTCAAGCATTTCAACATTATTAACATGCAGTGGACTTCCTGCCATCTAGGGGAGGGGAGGGGCCTGGGGGTAAAATTTGTAATGGAAAGCTTTGTAAAGATCAATGTTGGGGAACTACCCATACATATGTTATACAAATAAAAAGCTTTAATAAAAAAAAAAAAACAGAAAGAGGTAAGTGGAATCCAATGACATCATCAAACATGAAGAAATAATAAAACTAGAAAACAAATAGAAGAGAATATGAAACATCTCATGAGAAAAACAACGGATCTGTAGAACACATCAAGGAGAGGCAATATAAGATCTACAGGAAAAGACTAGGTCTTGGAACAATATTTCAAAGAACAAAAGAGCTAAGGTTACATCCAATACTAATAATCAAGATAAGTTGATTAGAATACTGAATGAAAAAATGAATATTTGATTAACTGAAAGAATTTCAGGTATTTATAATATAAAGGTCAGAACTCAATGAAAAATTCAATGTAATATATCCAGAAGAAATATAAGGATATCATTAAAGACTAATTACAATACAATGATAAAGGTTAAACTGTTGACTTATAACATATGAAAATGTTATCAGTATTCTTAAAATTGTCATTACTACTAAGTTAGTTTGAAAGAAAGATTGTAGCTGAGTTGTATATGATAGGGTGATTCTAAAAAGCAAAGTTGGGGAGTGTGTGGGGTACAGAGACCCTTACTAAATTGACCACTTGGAGACTTCTCAAAGTGAAGGTAAAAGGTTTATTAGAATTTAATGAGAAGCAAGAAATCCCTCCTTATAGACAGTCAAGAATGAGGAGTGCCCACTAGGAGCTAAGAAACACAGTTTAAATAGACAAGCACTGCCCAACCCCCCCCCCATGCAAAACTTTTGTCTTGATTGGCTCTTGCAGTTACTTTCCTTTATATTGTAGGTGGAGTCATTATGGGTTGACTAAAAATGAGGTAATGCAAGCAAAAGTTTCATTATTCTAAAGTTAAATGATTTCTAGGAAATTGAAACTTAGGCCTTGAGACTGAGACCTAAGGCTTTCTAAAAGGAAACTGAAATTCAGGCCTTCAAACTGAAGCCCAAGGCTTCACATACTTTAGCAGATAGTCTCTGAGTAACCACAATATCCATTCTACACAATCCCACCTCTCCTATGCCTTACTGTGGTTTCTCATAAAAATTTATCAACATCCTTTCACTCTATCTTCAAATAACTAGATCATATGTTCACAGCCCTCTTCTAAGTCATCACCTCCCTCTGATTCATCCCTGACGGTAGTACAAGTCCAAAAATGTCCTTTAATCTTCCTTCTGGACCCGCCTCAGACGGGCACGAAGTTGATGAATTCAGGGTCTACTGTCCATTCCTTGGGAAGAGAAACTGGTCCTTTTATGCGATTGTGTTGAGTCCAACCATGTTCTTGTGTCCTTACAGCAGTGTCCAAGGTCAGGAGGACTTGGAAAGGTCCTTTCCAAGCTGGGATCAACTTTTTCTCCTTCTAAGTTCATTTCAGGACCCAGCAAATTCGAAAGGTGGGGTCTGAGCAATAAGTCCTTTTAATTGCAATTCACATGAAGGCTTAACAAGTTGCAAAATATATTTCCTAATAAACAAGTCTTTGATATTCAACATAGGATCATTACCCTTTTGTTCCTTTCCTCCAGGATGTGGATGCCCACATAGGAGTTCGACAGTGACAATCCAATATCCTTCTGAAGTTTGGTCCAAATTCTAAGCAAGATTAGGGGAAGACATTTGGTCCAAAGTAACCCAGTTTCTAGGCCCAATTTATTTATTTATTTACTTACTTACAGCTTTTTATTTGCAAAACATATATATGGGTAATTTTTCAATACTGACCCTTGCAAAACTTTCCATTACAAATTTTCCCCCCTAGCTTCCACCTCCTCCCCTAGATGGCAGGAAATCCACTACATGTTAATTATGTTAAAATACTTGACAAATCGAATATGTGGTTTTTTTACATATTTTTACAGTTATCTTGCTGTGCAAGAAAAGTCGGATTTACAAGAAAAAAAATTTGAGAAGGGAAACATAATGCAAGCAAATATCAATAGAGAGCATGAAAATGTTATGTTGTGGTCCACATTTCATATCCCTCTCTCTGTGTGTATATGGACTTCTTCACTGAACAATTGGAACTGGTTTGAAACATTTCATTGTTGAAGAGAGCCATCTCCAACAGAACTGATCATCATAGAGTCTTGCTGTTGCCATGTACAATGATCTCCTGGTTCTGCTCACTTTGCTCAGCATCAGTTCATGCAAGTCTCTCCAGGCCTCTCTGAAATCGTCCTGCTGGTCATTTCTTACAGAACAATAATATTCCATAACATTCATATGCCATAATTCATTCAGCCAGTCTCCAATTGATGGGCATCCTTTCAATTTCCAGTTTCTTGCCATTACAAAAAGGGCTGCCACAAACATTTTTGCACATGTGGGTCCCTTTCCCTCCTTTAAAATCTCTTTGGGATATAGGCCCAGTAGAAACACTGCTGGGTCAAATGGTATGCATAGTTGGATAACTTTTTGAGCATAGTTCCAAATTGCTCTCCAGAATGGTTGGATCCGTTCACAGTTCCACCAACAATGTATCAGTGTCCCAGTTTTCCCACATCCCCTCCAACAATTATCATTATCATTTCCTGTCATTTTAGCCAATCTGACAGGTGTATAGTGGTTATCTCAGTTGTCTTAATTTGCATTTCTCTGATCAATAGTGACTTGGAGCACTTTTTCATGTGACCAGAAATTGTTTTAATTTCTTCATCTGAAAATTGTCTATTCATATCTTTTGACCATTTATCCATTGGAGAATGGCTTGAATTCTTATATATTTGAGTCAATTCTCGATATATTTTAGAAACGAGGCCTTTATCAGAACCTTTGTATGTGAAAATATTTTCCCAGTTTATTGCTACCCTTCTAATCTTGTCTGCATTCATTTTGTTTGTACAAAAACTTTTTAACTTGATATAGTCAAACTTATCTATTTTGTGATTAATGAGAGCCTCTAGTTCTTCTTGGGTCACAAATTCCTTCCCCCTCCACAGGTCTGAGAGGTAAACCATCCTACATTGTTCTAATTTGTTTATAATATCATTCTTTATGCCTAGATCATGAATCCATTTTGACCTTATCTTGGTATATGGTGTTAGGTGTGGGTCAATGCCTAATTTCTTCCAGACTAGTTTCCAATTATCCCAGCAGTTTTTGTCAAATAGTGAGTTTTTATCCCAAAAATTGGGGTCTTTGGGTTTATCAAACACTAGATTACTATTGTCATTGAGTATTTTGTCCTGTGAACCTAACCTATTCCACTGATCCACTACTCTATTTCTTATCCAGTACCAAATGGTTTTGTTGACCACTGCTTTATAATATAGTTTTAGATCTGGTACAGCTAGGCCACCCTGCTGGTCGTTTTTTATAGAACAATAATATTCCATAACATTCATAGATCATAATTTATTCAGCCATTCTCCAAGTGATGGGCATCTATTCAGTTCCAGTTTCTAGCCACTACAAAAGGGCTGTTCTAGGCCCAATTTAGTCAATTGTCTTTTTATTTCTTGATTCATTCTTTCTACCTTACCTGAGGAGGAAGGATGCCAAGGGGTATGAAATTCCCAAGAGATCTCCAAGGCTTACATCAGACCCTGAAGAACTCTTGCAGTGAAGTGGGTGCATTGAGTCAATGCATTCCACCATCCCATACCTGGGTATTATGTTTTCCAATAATATTCTGGTTACAGCAGAAGCAGTTGCCCAGGACAAAGGAAAAGCCTCAGTCCATGTGGTCAGGTGGTCCACTACGACCAAAAAATATTTGAGGCGACCCATAGCAGGCAATTCAGTGAAGTCCACCTGTATGCTTTGAAATGGCCTTAATCCTGGAGGCCTTCCCCCAGGCTGAACATGGTGTAGGGCAACTTTATTCATCCTTTGACAAATCAGGCACCCTTCCACTAGCTGTCAGGCTAGTGTATATACTTCAGGAGTTACAAACGTAGTAAGCACAGCATCACACAGGTTTTGGACATCCCAGTGGCTGCTTTGGCATAAATAACATAGGATTTGCCTCATACCTGCGTTGGTCAGCACCTCCCTGCCATCAGAAAGAAACCATTGTCCCTTGTCATCTTCTTGGGAGCCCCAATCTTGGACTTTTAATTTCTCTTCCCTGGTAAAGGATGGGGAGGGTGGATTGGATAGCGGAGCAGGGATTAGTGCCATCACTCTTTCAGTACCTTTTTTTCCATCCCCAGCTTTGCTCGCTTCTGCATCAGCAAGGCAGTTAGCCCACTCCTCAAATGTATTTCCACCCTGATGTCCTTGCATATGTATAATAGGAATAGCTTTAGGTAGTGTTAAATTGTGCAAAACCTCCATCAGAAGAGTTGTATGAGCCAATTCTTTTCCTTTGCTGTTAATCATTCCCCTTTCTTCCCATATTTTCCCAAATATATGTACCACTTCCCAAGCATATTTAGAATCAGTATAAATTAACCCATTTTTATTATTTAATAACTTTAGGGCTTGATTTAGAGCATACAACTCACATGTTTGGGGAGACTTCCAGCCTGGACTAACGAGCTAGTATCCCCATGAACTTTTGGCTATAACATAAAATAATCAGTCAAAATTGATTCTTCAGCACACACAGGACACAGGATAAAATAGCCTTAACTCAGTTTTTACTTCAGGTAACTGTCTTAATTTTAATAATTCCATCTTAAGCCAGATTCAGGAATAATCATGTGGGTTCTCATTCAAAACACCACTGAAAAATTGAGTCAGAAGGATCCTACCTTCAGCAGAGGTCAAGATTGTCTTCCTAATTTGTTCCCAAATAATACCTGTAACAACAACTTCTGAGTAGTTTATGACATATTCCTTTCAGATAGTGGATCATTGGCTTGATAATCTATCAGACCATCATGCCTGAATTTAAAACTCCAAATAAAAATCAGCTGCAGTCCCCAGAGATTTTATCTCCTACAGCAATTATCATTAATCAAAGCTTCAGATGAATTTAGCTCTCAAGGATCACAATAAGAGATTCATCTTAGAAAGCTCACAGCTTATTCAGTTTATCTTTCATATCTAAGTAGACGGTCTAAGTTTAACATTACAGATCATTTTGCTTTTAAAATACCCCGTACTGGGGCAGCTAGGTGGCGTAGTGGATAGAGCACCAGCCCTGAAGTCAGGAAGACCTAAGTTCAAAACTGACCTCAGACACTTAACATGTCCTAGCTGTGTGACCCTGGGCAAGTCACTTAACCCCAATTGCCTCAACAAAAATAAATAAAAAATAAATAAAAATAAATAAATAATATTAAAAATTAAAAAATTAAAAATGTACATAGAAAAATTCTAAATTGCATATTGTCCATAACCAAAGGCAAAAACTATTATTCTCAGAGTCCCTTCAATGAAAAGGTACAACTTTAAGATGACTCAAAACAATCAATTAAAACTCATACAGAATATCCTATTTCCACATAAAAGAATCTGAAAGTCTTAAAATAAATATATATCAATTAAACCTTTGGAAATAACCCTACCAAATTAAAGATCACATTTGTTATCATATTCCTTAAACAAGCAGACAATTATGCACCTAAATAAACAAATATTCAATCAGTTAACACCATGTAAAAGTGAATTGTCCTTTTTAAAAAATCCAATAGACAGCTAAGTTCATCTCCATTTCTAAAGGAGATGAAATGGGGGGGAAAGGGAGGTGAGTTAAATCTTCACCTTTTGAGAAAGATCCTTCCCATTTCTCCCTCCCCCACTCAACTTTTTTTCCTTAATTAACTTTTAGGGTGCCAAATCCTTCTCAGGATTTAGCCAGCCAGTGTATTTTCTCTCTCCCAACAAATGTTCCTTCCATTAAAAGACTTGCCTCTTTCTCTTCTTCACATCCTCTTCTTTCTTGCTACATGCCTTTTCCTTCTCTCTCTCTCTCTCCTCCAAAATACCTTCCTGATACTGTCTCTTCCTCTTCTCCTCCTCCTGAGGAGAGTCTTGCTTTCCCCTTATTCTGTTGGAATCTTTTATTTACTCTTCCAGGATTCCATCCTCTTTCATGACCTCGAGCAGCAGACAAATTAGCTTCCTGCATAGTTTGAATTAGCATTTTATTTCTATGTTGCTCCTTATCTCTTTCTCTCTCACTGCTGCTCTCTCTTGTCTCTCAGTTACTTCCTGAAATCATTCAGACCGTTAATTGTTTCTACAGATCAACCTTAAAACTTAAGAGTTCCTTTAATCAACAAAACGGATGGACAAGTCATAAACACTGACCACAAAGATACAACATTTAACACACACAAGCGAGGAGCTATTAGTCGGCACTTCCTGACATGGCTCCTTCTTTTGGAGCTTGGACTGCATTTTCCCCATAATTTACTGGGGCCCATATTCCTCTATATTCCAAATTAATCCAACAGAGGTTGTCCTCTGCCTGCAGTCACCTGATAGTGTTCTCAGGAGCCCTTTCTGCTGGGGTTGTTTGCAGTAGACACAGTTTACATGAGAGGATCTTCCTCTTGGGTCTCCCTGACCCAGCCATGGACCCCCAGACTCCTGAGTACTTACCTTTGGGTTATATGTGTATAGGTTCTCCTGACTGCAAGCTCAATCAATCCAACATCTGCACATGGAGCCTCGGATCCATTTTTCTATCATTTTTCCCCTTCACTGAGTTTCTCCACTTTGGGCACTTGGCTCAGCAGTGGGGAGAAACACCACCCCATTCTGGAGATCATAGGAACAAAGTGTCCCACAGGCGCCTGCCCCCAAATAGGAGTAGTGGTCATTTCCCAGAGTCACGTGATCCCCAACGAGCCCCCAAAACTGTGTGGAGTGCAAAGACCCTAACTAAATTGACTATTTGGAGACTTCTCAAAGTGAAGGTAAACAGTTTATTAGAATCTTGCAAGAAGCAGGGAATCCCCCCTCCTGGACAGTCAAGAATGAGGAGTGCCCACTAGGAGCTGAGTAACACAGGCTAAATAGACAAGTACTGCCCAAACCCTCCCCCAAAATCCCCTTATGCAAAGCTTTTGTCTTGATTGGCTCTTGCAGTTACTTTCCCCTATATTGTAGATGGAGTTATTATGGGTTGACTAAAAATGAGGTGATGCAAGCAAAAATGGTGATTTCTAGGAAATTGAAACTTGAGACTGAGACCCAAGGCTTTCTAGGAAATTGAAACTCAGGCCTTAAGACTGAGGCCCAAGGCTTCACATACTTTAGCAGATAGTCTCTGAGAAACCACAATATCCATTCTATACAATAGGAAAAGCTAAAAAGGACCAATTACCACTTAAAAATAGGGAGTTAAAGGAAGAACTGGTATAGAGGAAATAGGTGTGATAGGGAGCTGGTAATGTTGGAACCTTATTCTCATCTGGGTAGAAGAGAAGAAACAAAGTATATATATCTAAAGAGATCTAGAAATCTTTTGATTTCTGGAGAGATGAAAGAAGTGGGGAATAAGGTAGGGGAGAGATAAGGTACAGAATATGATTAAAATGATGGGAAGATAAGGGAAAGAATTTTATGAAGATGGGTGAAATAAGGAATAAGAGAGGGAAAAGAAAAGTTAACAGGGATAGGGTAAAAAGAGAGGCTGTAAAAAATAACATGAAGAGAAATTCACAAATAGTAATTATAACTCTGAATGTGAATGGGACAAACACCTATAAAAAGGAAATGGATAGCAGAATGGATTAAAAGTCAGAATCCAATAGTAATTGTTTGAAAGAAGCACATTTAAGAATGATTGATATATATATATATATATATATATATATATATATATATATA
>JAJPUD010017927.1:0-19173 GCA_023553655.1 Myrmecobius fasciatus
TTGAGGTTTACACGATACCCACATTATTAGTTTGGTATTTCTTGTTTCTATCCATTTTTATTGATGTCATTGTAGTCATTAGTACAAAATCTGGCAAAAAGCAAATACTTTATAAATGAATGAAAAATGCAATATCATTTAAAATGTATATATATAGGTTCATTCTAACAAATGGGATTTCTTTCCTAGCATGATTTGGAAATTCATATATTTCTCTGTATCTTGAATTCTGAAAAAAAAGTCACCAAATTGGGAAAATACAATTCTTCTGCAAGAAGTAAAGGTTAATAATCCACATAAAGACTTTGCTGGTTCTAGGAATTTGTTGATATCAAGTTGAAAGCAAGAGCTAAGACTGACAGTTCCAGGAACAGTGACAGGAATGGTTAGGAGGGAAAGGGTCAGGATCTGATCAATCTTGCTTTGAACTATTTACATCTTATAAGTGCATGTTCATAGCTCTTTCTGCTGCAAACTCTGATTTTTGCAAATACAAGAAATGTTAATAAGTTCATACACATAATAAAATTTTACAGATTCTGTGACTGGTGTTTCAAAAATTAATAATCTGGTAGAAATAAAATGTCTTCAAAGTAGCAATTTTGACACATAATTCTAGATAGTATTGTTAGATTTCATAGGAAATGTAAAGGTTGAATTATTGAAATACTACTTAATATATTTTGCTGGGATTTTCTGCTATTTGAATATTTACTATAGCCTAAAAATCTTTGTAAATGCCACTACATGTAATGTCTTTCTTATCCAGCATTTTTAAGATATTAGTAATAATAACTAAAAAGTATGAAGCATATTTAAAGTATTTTAAGAAAAAAAAGAAAATTATTCAGGTCATTGCCAGACATATTTAAAGTCATTGCTATAAAATATTTGTTTATGATAATGTGCAGGACAATTATTATAATGTATTTAACAGAATAATTGATATATTTCCAGATATATAGCAATTTTTTTTGTTTGTTTTGCTTATTTATTTATTTTTGCTTTTTGCTGAGGCAATTAGGGTTAAGTGACTTGTCCAGGGTCACACAGCTAGGAAGTGTCTGAGACCAGATTTGAACTCAGATCCTCCTGATGCTCTATCCATTGCACCACCTACCTGCCCCGCAAATGTATTCTTATTACACATAATTTTATATAGCAAATTGTGTTACATAATATATTGATTTATGTTATTCCCTCATATTAACTTCTTATAAATACAACAATTACAAAAAAAGCTGCCTAAAGGTAATATTTGAAATTTTTTTTCATTTATTTAGAATTTTATTTTTCCCACTTACACATATAAGCAATCTTTACAATTCATTTTAAAAACTTTTGAGTCTGAGTTTGTCTCCCTTCCTCTCTCCCCACCCCTAAATCTGAAAATACAAGAAATTTGATACTGGTAATACATGAGTAGTCATGCAGAACATTTCCATAATAAATTACAAAAATAAACATGCAACTGAAAAAACAAACAATAAAACAAAACCCAAAAAACAATGCACACACACATCCTCTTCAAGAAAAATAAAAGTGTTCAAAAAAATACACGCTTTAATTTGTATTCAGATACTATCAATTCTCTCTCTAGGAGTGGAGAGAATTTTTCATTATAAATCCTTCGGAGTTGTCTTGGAATATTGTATTACTGAAAAATAACTAAGTCATTCATAGCTGATACAATATTAAAATATTGTTGTTAGTTTGTTCACAGTTTATTTCACTTTGAATAAGTTCATGGAAATTTTAACAAGTTTTTTTGAGAGCATCTTCATAATCTGTTAAAATTTACATTTCTTTAATCAATAGTGACTTAGAAATTTTTTTTCATATGGCTATAGATAGATTTGTTTACTTCATCCGAAAACTGTTCATCGCTTTAATCATTTATCAATTGGGGAATCACTTCTATTCTTATAAATTTGATGAACTTTTCTATATATTTGAGAAATGATGCTTTTAACAGACAAACCCTTCAACTTTTTTATATTTACTATAATTACCAATATTTCTTCCCATTGATTATATTCTCCTTTTTCTTTCACCCTATTACTTCTCAAAACTGTTTTACTTCTACCTCCTTCCCAAATATATCATCTCTTCCATCAGCATCCCTTTTCTCTTAAGCCCATTCACCTCCTACTTTTCTGTAGGTGAGATGGATTTTTAGACCCAATTGATGTAATTCTAAGTTCAGTCACTAAATCTCACTCTCCCCTTTCCCTCCATTGTAAAAGCTTTTTCTTGCATCTTTTATGTGAGATAATTTTTCCCATTCCTCCTCTCCTTTTCCCTTTAGTCCAGTACATACCTCCATTATCCCTTAATTGTATTTTTTTAAAGAAATCATACTTTCACATTCAACTCCCACCTGGATCCTCTATCTATATATGTTTCTTATAACTTCTCTGATAATGAGAAAGTTTTTGGTGTAATGAATATTATCTTCCCATTTAAGGATATTGTCAATTTGTTAAGCTCCTTACAATTTCCCTTTCTTGTTTACTTTTCATGCTTCTTTTGATTCTTGTATTTGGAAGCCAAATTTTCTATTCAGCTATGGTCTTTTCCTCAAGAATGCCCGAAAGTCCTCCAATTCATTGAATATCAACTTTTCTCCCTGAAGGATTATAGTCAGGGTATAGAATAAGAGATTCTTTTGTGTGATTACATGATGTAGCCAAAACAGAGAAAAGAAAATTATAATTCAATCTCTCTAATGAATATTGATGCAAAAAATTTTAAGTAAAATATTAACAGAGATTACAATAATTATCAACAGGATAATACATTACAACTAGTAGGATTTATACCAGGAATGCAGAGCTGGTTCAATAACAGGAAAACTATTAGCATAATTGACCATACCAAAAGCAAAACTAACAAATAATAGGATAATGTGAATAGTTGCCGAAAAAGCATTTGGAAAAATACAGCATCCATTGCTATTAAAAACATTAGAAAGCATAGGAATAAAGGGAGTTTTTCTTTAAATGATAAGCAGCATCTACCTAAAACCATCAGCAAGCATTTTTTTGTAATGGGGAGAGGATAAGCACATTCACAATAAGATCAGAGGTAAAACAAAGATTCCCACTACCTCCATTATTATTCAATATTCTACTCGAATTATTGACTTTAGCAATAAGAAAAGGAAAAAAAATTGAAGTACTTAGAGTAGGCAGTGTGGAAATAAAATTATTACTCTTTGCAGATGATAAAATGTTATACTTAGAGAATCCTAGAGAATCGTACAAAAATCTACTTAAATCAATTAACAGTTTTAGTAAAATTGCAGAATATAAAATAAACTCATCCAAATTATCAGCAATTCTATGTTACTAACAAAGCCTATCAGTAAGAGATAGAAAGAGAAATTCCATTTAAATTTTTTTTTGTTTTAATTAAATTAAACTTAATTTAATTGAAAAAATTAAAAAAAAATTATGGTCATTTAAAATAATTGTAGACAAAATAAAATATTTGAGAATCTACCTGCCAAGACAAACTGAGAAGCTATACGAACACAATTACAAAACATTTTTCATACAAATAAAATCAGATCTAAACAACTGGCAAAATATCAATTGTTCATGGGGAGACTGAGTTAATATAATAAAAATGCCAATTCTGCCTTAATTAGTCTAATTGTTCAGTACCATATCAACCAAACTGCCAAATAATAATTTTATAGACACTAGAAAAAGTACAAAAAATGATGAACAGACTGATTTTAGAAAGGCCTTGAAAGATTTACATGAGTTGAAACTGAGTGAAACAAGCATTGTACACTGCAACAGCAAGATTGTGTTACGATCAACTGTGATAGACTCAGTTCTCAGTGATTTTGTGATCCAAGGCAATCCCTATAATATTTGGATGGAAAATATCATCTGTATCCAGAGAGAGAACTTTGGAGACTGAATGTAAATCGACACTTGCTACATTCATTTTTTTCCTTTTTATTATGATTTTTCTCTTGCAACATAATTCATATAAAAATATGTAAAAATATACATCTATAACCAAAAAAAGTTGCTTTACATGTAAAAAGGGAAAATAAGAAAATTAAAAAATTAAAAAACTGTATTTTTTTCTTGAACTACATACTCTGGAATTTGGTGCTAATATTCCTGAGAATTTTAATTTGGGGATCTCATTAAGGAGGTAACTGGTGGATTCTTTCAATTTCTATTTTATCCTCTGATTTTAGAATATCGTGGCAGTTTTCCTTGATAATTTCTTGAAAGCTCATTCCTAGCCTTCTCTTTTAATCATGGTTTTCAGATAGCCCAATAATTAATGTCAACAAAATTTTGTGCCTCTCTTGAATTTGGCAGATGCTGCTTTTTAAGACATCCTTCTCCTCATTGACTTTTTATATTTCCTTTATCAATTTGGCATACTCTGTTTTTAAGATGCTATTTGTTTGTTTGTTTTCTTTATTGAGTTGTTGACTTGGTTTCAGTGATTTTTTTTTGCATCACTCCCATTTTTCTTCCCAAATCAAATTTTCCTCTACCACTTTTATTTGATTTTCAAAATCCTTTTTGGGCTCTTCCATGGCCTAAGACCAATTATTATTATTTTTTTTTTGAGTCTTTGGCTCTAGAACCTTTGAATCTGTTATCTTCTTCTAAGGGTATTTCAATCTTCCTTGCCATGATAATAGGGTCATTTTTTTTTCTTGTTTGCTCATTTTTCTATTCTATTTCTTGATTTTTAAATCAAGAACTTTGCTTGTGCCCTCTCTCCCAAACTTCTGGGGGTTTATAAAGCTGTTTTCAATGATACTTCTAGAGAACCTTCAGGTTTTTTTTTCTTTTTTTTACTTTGCCAAGGATAGTTCACTATTCATGTGGCCTATGCTATGGTCTGTGAGTAACCACAATCTCTCCTTTCTGCCCTGAATTGTAAGGAAAGTCTCAGCTTCACTGTGTCTGCAAGCCCTTGTGTTCCAGTCCTCCTCCTCACTTTGGGACTGCCACTCAGGATGGTGACCTGGATCCAATCATGGGCAAAACAAGAGATTTCTGCCTTGGTGCTAGCAAAGAGATTTCTGTAATCCTTCTGACCAACTGTTTCACCCCCTTGCCATCTGTGGAATGAGAGTTCTGGATGCTGCCCCTATGGTGCTGATTCAGTGGTACCCAAGGCCTGCTCCTGGCTTCTGGGGGCGAGGGATGTGTAGTTCTCTCCCAAATTCAGTAGAACTTTCCTGCTGACTTTGTCATCCAAAGGTTCAAAGATCTAGCAACTTCTCCTATTTTTGCTTGTTTCTGGTTTTCTGTGACCTTGTCTGTGCAGCCTGGGCTAGATTGTGCTTCTCTCTGACTATGGTGCAACAGACCTTTCCTGCCATCCTTTTAAGTTGTTTTGGACTGAAAAATTGTTTCATTCTGGTGTGTGTGTGTGTGTGTGTGTGTGTGTGTGTGTGTGTGTGTGTGTGTGTTCTGCCATTCAAGAATTTGTTTAGAATTATTATTTAAAGGTATCTTGAGGGGTTTGGGGAAGAGCTCAGGAAAGTCCCTGAATTTACTCTGCCATTTTGGCCCTCTCTCTCTATTGTTTTATATTAACAGAAAATCTCTGAAACTTTTGGTAATATCTTGTCACATTAAAAGAAATTAAAATTTATTGATAATTATTATGTTCATTTATTCTTATTTAAAAATGGGAATTCAATATTATAAAATACAAAATAACATTATTAGGGGAAATTCTGGTTTCTCATTCCTGAATACCAAAGACTAATAAGACTTGTTGCGAAATTGGAAAAAACTAATCCTATCTAAGAATAATGAATATTCCCACAGGATTTTTTTCTTCATTTATTTCTGTTTATTTAATACAATGTTAAAGTTGTACTTAAATACCTCTTGATTCTATTTTGACTGAATAACAAAAATATTTTAAACATTTTGTAGAAGTTGTGAATAAAATTTCACTTTCTTCTACTTCTTTTTGCATTTTTTATTGCTCATGGAAGCGCTGATAATTATGGTGAGTTATTTTATGTCATGTAGTGAATATTGTCTCGATTCTTTTTTATTACTTTAATTTTGTGACTTTATTTTGCTTTTATTTCACCATTAAACTTCTTGAGAATGACTGTCCAAAAATAACGTTAATTAAAATAAAATATTGTAAAAGGACAAAGAGAGGGGAAATTTTGAACTACTTGTTTACTTGGCCAGGGGAGAAAGTACAAAAGAAGGGTAGATATAAATCAATAAATGTGAAAGAAGAAGAATCAATACTCTAAAACAATTAAAATAATTTAAAATGGAGAGTGCAAAAGTAGAAGAGAAGAAAGCATCCCATGGGAATATACACACACATATATAGAGATATATATAGATATAGATCTCTATCTATTTACCTATCTATCTATCTATATCAAAGAAGCTTAACAAAAAATAAATTGGGACAAAGTATTGTTTTAAAATTTAAAAAAGGATAAAAATCATTAAAAAAAGGAAATATGTAGGAAAACACAAGCTTACTTATAACTTTACATGTAAATTCTTTAAACAATACAGTAAAACATGAGATTATAACCACAAAAAAGCAAAAGCCTACAATTGGCTTTATATAGGAAGCACATATAAAATAGGCACCTATAAAGTAAATATTAAAATAATAATATAATGCAATCAGCAATTAATTCAAATAATTCAAGTAAAAGGTGTAGAATTAAGTACAGAGTTTATTATAACAATATGAATAATGAAAATATTGGAAAACAAATGATGGAAACAATTAACTTGCATGTGAATGGGAATTATAGCTACAAGATAACAAAATGCCAGTTTGGGAATTCAGATAAAACAGTTCTTGAAAAAAAATGTATTTCCTTCATAGACATACCTTAGCAAAATAGATAAGATGATTAATAAACTTCATATGCTTTTAAAAATATAATACTTAGAAACAAGCAAAATCCCTTTAAAATTGTAAATTTATAAAATCAATGGAAAAAGATAAAATAACAAACAAAAATATAGAATTTCTTTTTAAAAATCCTAAAAGTAAAGTTTTTTTTTTTAAAATTAGCTAAATCAAGGTATCACTAGATCTTTTAGTATCGTAAAATGAGTACAAGTGCAGAACTTTGGTTATACATCTGCTATCCATTGCTTTATCTACATGAGCATTGTTCAGCCATTTATTTGTATTTATTTGTATGTGATCCTGTGGATCATAAGTCCAGGTTTTGTTGTTGTTGTTTAACAAAGATAGTGGAGCTATGTGCCATTTACTTCTCCATTGAATTGAGGGAAACAAAGATTAACTCATTTATGCAGGGCCACACAGCTAGTAAGTATATGAAATCAAATTTGAATTCAGGTCTTTTTAACTCTAAGCCTAGCATTTTATCTAGTTAGCCACCAAGCCACCTTCATCCTTTATAATCATATATTTAATAAAGCATGCATCTTATATGCATATACAACATTCTCATAAAGATTTAGTAGAGAAGTGAATGACCTATAACTTTACAGTTGCTAATATCTTTGGGATTGTGTTAATTTACGCTCTGAGTGCCTTCCACCAATTTGGTTGGCATTTTTTCTTCCCAGATAATTTGAAAATAATTTTTAGATCTTTCACAATCACATTTTTAGAGTTGTGAATGCTACCAATATCTAGTTGGTCAAGTACAACCACTTTCCCATCTTAATTTTAATTGCTTAGTACTAAAAACACTGTATCTGGCACAAAGTAGCACTTACTACTTGCTGTCAATAGTTTCTCTTTCCTCCTACATGACATCAAAGACAGATGCATTAAAATATGAATGCATTGTTTGCTTTTAAGGATGAGGGAAGAAATTCAATGTAAAATTTGAAATTCTATTTCCTATTTACATGTTGTCTTTCTTCCATTTTCAGCTATAAATATTCTTGAGATGATCTCACAGATGATTTTTCATACCAAGTTTTTATTATCTCTATTTTCTCCACTAATTTTCACTGTTTTATGAAATGATACTGCTCATAGTCTTCTCCTCAATGTTTTATTAATTTGTACTTTCTATAGTCATGTCATCCTTGACTATCATATCTTTCCAGTTACCACAGTCATCAAATGGTAATATTAAAGGCAATTTATTTTCTCCTACTCAGTATCACATCTTCCAGGTAATTAATTGATTCATTTTTTTTAAAGTGGCGGGTTGGGCTCTCGTTAGGGAAACTTTTACAAAGGATAAACCTATGTAACAAATGATTCATAACATTTTTGATTTTATTTATTTCTCACTTATCAGTATCAATAATTTATTTAATAGGCCATATTGGTGTATTGAAATTATTTTTCTTAAGTTCATAGGATTATAGATTTATACATGTAGAACTGGAAAGACTTGAGAGTCAAATCCCATCTTTTTGTATTTGAAGAATCAACGAGGGGGTTAAATGATTTGCCCAAGACTATACAAAGATTGTTCAAGGCAATATTTAAACCAAGACCCTTTGACCACAGATTTTTACACTGTTGTCATACTGACAACATTATAAAATCCTAAAATAACTTCTGAATCTTCCTTCTAATTTGATATTATTTAGTCTTGTGAAGAGAACATAAATTGAAATAAGTTCAGTATAATTCACTAACTCATTCTCTTAACAAAATATTTTTAGCATTTTCTATTTACAAAGCATTATATTAGGTATTAGGAATGCAAACATCAATCTCATTACTAAGGTGTTAGAAATAAGTATTTTTAATGGTAAAGTTATGGTAAATGGTTTGAACCATTGGTAATGAACCAGAAAATTATGAGAGGTTTTTTAATGTGATTTCCTTAGAACTGCCTCACTGTACACAAGCCAAAATATTAGCTTGCATTTAATCTTTGAATTTAAGTTATTGAATTCTTCTCTCATTATGTTTCTGGTAGTGTGTGATTGAGGCATCTCAAGTTAGCAAAAGAAAAATTAAGAAAAAAAAAGAAATTTAACTCTAAAAATATGACTTTAGTCTGCATCTAAAACTTTCCCTAGTGCTAAATAGCTATCAGCTATGATGAAAATTTTATCTCAACTTTGTAATCAGAAGGCAAGACTCAGAAGTCACTGAAACTTCCAGTCAAACTCCTTTTAAATTTGACTCTGTCATTACGGTGCTAAATTACATACAAGGAGTGTTCTATTGAAACCTGTGATTTCTTCACTATCAAGAACTATGATGGATACAGATTATTATTCAATCATTAATTGTCATAAGACAATTGAATGGGATGTTGGCAGAATAAGAGACTGTATACATCAAGAGTGTCATTGAAATTTGAAACTTTCTGAACCTAAAACCAGCACTTTATCCTTCGATTATTATTTGTTTGCTTGTTTTGTTTTTCCTCACTTTTTTTTCCTTTTGCTTTGATTTTTCTTGTTCATATGGTGAATATGGAAATATATTTAGAAGACTTGCATACGTTTAACCCATATTGGATTACTTGCTGATCTGGGGAGGTAGGTGGGAAAAAGAGGTAGAAAAATTTTAAAGGCAAGATTTTGCAAAGGTCATTGTTGGAAACTGTCTTTGCATGTATTTGGGAAACCAAAGTCTGACCTCCTGAGAGAAAAAAAAAAAAGAAATTATTGCCTAAATAAAAATTATCCAAACTATCAAATTAAACAAAAAGTAGGCAGAGAATGAGAAATGGTAAGTTTTGAAACCAATATTATACCTCAAATAGAAAAAGAAATAGATATTAACCATAAATTTTTCAATTTGTGAATGTTTACAAGTATTTAATGAAAATTAATGCCTCCATTTCATTAATTCTCTGCACCACCTTCTCCCCCTTTCCTTTCTTCTTTTTTCAAGCACTTGAAGCAGAGAAACATACTTAACAAGCCTCCTATCTTTTATGAAGGAAACCTCTGTGGTTCTTGGGCCAGAATGGCAATGGAATTTTAGCCTACTATATTTCCTTATGCTGAAGAAAAGATGGAGCTGTCAGTGCCGCTGACAGAATCCTGCATCTCCTACTCAGCTGACCTTGTGGAGTGGTAAAGATTTACAACATACAGCAAGCAGGGAAAGAGCCAAAATCACATTGAAATAGTGCTGTGCCAAATAAAATGGAAGAAATGCTATTCAATCAGAGGCTCAAGAAAGTTTTAATTCTAGTTTGACCACTACTGAAATTTATGACAAATTAATGTTGAACCACCTCTGAGAAGTAAACCATTGATGCTCTGAATGAACTCTTAAAAGAGGAAAGGGCTGACCCACTTTTATTATTATAAGTGACCGGTTGCAAAACTAAGATGCAGTAGATTTCTCATTTTCTGAAGGCATTCCTGTGAAAATATAAGAAAATATACTTGAAAACTGATTTCCTTCTCTTCTTGTAGCTACATATCCTTCAAAGCACAACTTCAGGTCCACTTCCCTTTTGCCAAGCCACACTTGCCTTTAAATATCTTTTCTTTATTTGAGCATCTATAAACTATACATCTTCAACAATAGCTGCAGAATTATTACCTAGTACAAGCATTCTTAATTTCCTGTGCTATTCAAGTTAGCACTTTGGTATAGTGATATATTATTAAATTAGTATTGACGCTCTTCATCATATCAGTATTGTGTTCTTAAACCTTGTAAGTGATTTGTCCATTAATGACTATTTCAGGTTCAAGGCATTATCTTGGTTTGTATCCATTAGAAATCAAAACTCTATTCAAGGTGGTTTTATCTTGAATAGTAATCCGGAGGACACAATTTGATTGAAACAAAGGCATTTAATGAAATGGCATTGTTTTTTTTTTTTTTTTTTAAAGTAAGATTAAAACAATCCTTCCCTAAACTTGAAGTATACAACCAAAAATAGATTACTATAATTGGGAAGATTGGACATATGTAAGGTACTCATGTAAAGAAGAATTGTTGGAGTGCAGGGATTGAATCCTCCAAAAATATTGAGGCCAATTTTACAAGGTGTTTCAAAAGAATTTGTAGGCTTAGACCATTTCTAATTTAAGAGGCAAGATCTCATTATACTGTTGGCAGTAGACTAAATTACAAAGGAGAAATTAATGATTAATAAGGGGAAAAGACACAGTTCCCTATTGGAACTTGAAGTTTAAAAGGGGGAAGAAACCATAACAAGGGGAAAGATGGGTAAATTCCTAATTAACTAACCATTGACAAAGTGAAAGATGAGAATAATGACCTGAATCCCTAAGTCTGGGGAAATACTTAATGAAATAAGGATTAACAAGGTGGAAAGGAATAACCTTGACTGGTAGACATTTCTACCTTTGAGTCTAGACTGGATATAGTAATCATGGAGTCAATGCAAGCAATGCAACAGGAGCCTACTGCAACAAAAGCCCACTTAAAGACAACAAAAATCTCCTTAAGAACAAAATAATCCTGTCAATGCCCCTTCCTACTTACCTCTGGGAATAGTTTCCTAATTATTTATACTGTGGGAATTCAACTAGGACTTTGTTAAATTCAGCAAAGCCCCTCTCTCCTCAATGCTCCTCCCTATAGTCTACCTAAGGACTTTTCTTTTGATGGGTTTTATTCCCCCTATTCAGATAGAATTCGGCTAATGTGACTATGATCAATTGTATGATGTGTGGCCAGGACCAATTGTGAATGAGCAAAAACATGCCTACAATACTATTGAATTGTTAATCTTTTCTAGTGATGTCATCATTTTATTCCAACCAAATACTAAGCATCAATCTGATTCTATTCCGTTGATTACTGTTTTGCTGGAAGCTTGAAATGAGTGAAAGGATGTTTCTAAGCAGAATATCACTAGACTTCAGCTGGTGATTATGATGTTATCACCTCTTCGTAAAAAGAAGGGGTTTTAAAATTTGTTTATTCATTCAAAAGCCAGAGTAAAACAAAAGCCCTTCAAGTGAAAAAAAGATACTCTTCAGAGATTTTTACTTATGTACAGAATTGTATTGCTGCATTTTGGTTATAGAAAGATTTTATTTCCAACCAAATTTCTTATACCCAAGATGTTATTTTTCAAAATATTTGGAAAAATGAAGAGTAGAGTAGAAATCAAAATTCTAATTTCACAAACATTTATTTAGGGTCCACTATGTTTAAAAGATTGGAGATACAAAGATAAAATGTAAAAAGAACTTGCAGGTACAGGAATTATATTATTATGGAAAAAGGTGTATATTACTTTATACAGTGTTAAAGAGAATGAAAAGCTTTTATTTATGATATTTTAGTGAAGGAAGTAAATTCAAAACTTTCTTTTTTAAATTGCCTAGGAACCCCTGTTAGCTACTGTCCGAATTGTATTGAATACTTAGAACCAAGCATTAAGCAATTCTACATTTATCTGGAAGGTTAATCATAACTCTAAACAATAAGGGGTATGGGAAGCAGGAGCCTTAGACAGCAAACAATGCCTATCTTGGAACTTTAACCTTTTTCTAGGTGACAATGCTTGTTTTGTTTAATTTATGAATGTTGTCATATGAGTTTAATCAATTAAAAAAGCCATACATGATTATCAGAGAATAGGTGACCTATCTTCAACATCCTCCCTTGTAAGAACCTATAGGCATAGGATGGTACAGATGATCACACAAAGTAACTATATACAGTTTTTACACGTACCCAAATAATATTTAGATTGCTCAATGAATAGTGTCTGAAGTTTGGAAGACCTTTTTTCAAATTTTTTTTTTTTTTTTGCTTTTTTTTTTTGCTTTTTGCTGAGGCAATTGGGGTTAAGTGACTTGCCCAGGGTCACACAGCTGTTATGTGTCTGAGACCAGATTTGAACTCAGGTCCTCCTGACTTCAGGGCTGGTGCTCTATCCACTGCGCCACCTAGCTGCCCCTAACCTTGTTTCAAATCTGATCTTGGAAACTTATCATCTGTCTGATAAGTCATTTCACCATGTTTGTCTCATTTTCATTTTCTACAAAAGGAACTGAAGAAAGAAATGGCAAACCATTCCAGTATATTTGCTAATAAACACCAAATTGGTTCACAAAAAGTAGGACGTGGCTGAAATGACTGAATAAAAATAAAATAAAACAACATAAAAAGTGATGAAGTTAAAATACATTTTTTATGTGTCTGTGCCATCTCTTGAAACTAGACAGTGTTTAAATAACCATTAAGTGTTCTTCAAATCCAGGAATGTTCAAATAAGATTTAGGAGTTTAGAATCAGTCATTTTCACCAGGAATCTAGGAGATAAATCAAATTTACCTTAGTAGAATCTGATATGAATACTCATACTATAATGTGAGGTTAATGAGCTCACAGTAGCAATTCTTAGTTTAAAATAGACATGTAACAAATTCATAATGGCCATTTTTTTTTGCCAAAAAGGACATTTATTTAGGAGAAGTTACAGACAAAATGAAGAAATAAATTAGTTACCAGGAGTGGTAAAGATAAAATAGGTTTGAGAGAGCAATACGGTTACCAAGAAAAGGAGTTTGGGAGAATCCATTAAAGAAATATGCACTAAGACCTGAGTATACACCATATAATGGCAGGTTAAATTCATAGAGGAATGTGGCAGACTAACCAGAGTTAGTATAATGAGAAAGATTTCATTAAAGGGAAAAACACTATGAGAAAGAGAGAGTATCTCATAGTGGGCTTAGTCCTGAAAAGGACTTAGCAAATATCTTCATCATGAGCACATCATTCATAGGGGAAATAAAACCTTGGGATTTCTCAGGGGAGGAGAGAAGTACCAGGGGAGAATTTGGTAACTCAGAAGGAGGGATGGAGCCAGATAGAATGCACCTGGCAGACCAGGTCTTAGACCTGGCTAGAGATATGCTAATCAATACTTCATAGATACCCAGGGGTTGGACAAATAAACAATGGAGGTTGATAAAAACTTCTATTCTTACAATCATGTTATATAAACAGGATAGTCTGGGATTTGATTATGATTAATAATATTTGGTTGGACAAGGAAAGAGAGTAAGGTGAATTCCAAATTGGGGTGAATTCCAGTTAATAGAGAAAGATAAATAAATTTGGATTAGAAAAAAAATCATGTGGGAAATATGCATTTTTTCTGACTGCTCCATTTATTTTCTGAATCATTCTTTATGTGGAAAGACATGTGATTTATAAACTCTCCATTAGATTTTCTTCATTTCCTTTTTCATTGTTTACTTCTCTTTTATTTGATACTTCAATGTACTGGGGCTCTTCCATCCCTAATCCATAATTTCTCCAGAGTTCAAGGTTCTTTATTTAGTCTAAGTTTTTAATTCCACAGCTTTAATAGTTTCCTTAAGAGTTTAGGGAACCACTCGATAGTGGAGATGAGGAAATATCAAATGTCTTGTCTCCTAAAATATTGTGGGTATAAACAAGAAAGAATTCAAGTCAATTAAACAAGAATTGAGTAAACTTAGAATATTTCCTGATTATTGGAGGAAGGAAGTGCTAAAGAGAAAATACTTGACCTTACGGAACACAAAATTCAGTAGTGAAAATTGCATTTCTAAGAGTCAACTAGACAGAAAAGGACAGAGGCTGAATGTCAGCCTTTTAAATGTAAAACAGAAAAAATCTTCCAGTGTAAAATATTCATTATAGCCCCTCAAATGATGAGGGGATTGACTATATTAGTTGCCTATGAAGAGTCTAATAATAAAAGCCTTCCAGCAATGGTCTACATTCACATTTTTGTCCCTAGTCATTCCTCTATATAAAATACTCAGAGAAATAGAGAATATGAAAATGAATGAAGTGAAACTAATGGCTCTAAAGGTAGGCCAAGTAACTACTGAGTTAAAAAGCTAAAGAATAATGCTAATTAAATGACAAATCTATCATCCGCCTGGATTTGATGAAACCCTCAGAGCTAAGGTTTTGAGGGAGCCAATGGGAAGATTCTACCTCGCCTCCGTTATAAATTTTTGCCTGAAATTCTGACAATAAAGATGAAAAGGGCTCCAACAACAATACTACTTAGTCAAGCAGTTACTGAAAGCTGAAAACAATATTATAGCTGCACAGCTAAGAGAAAGCCAGGAAGACAGTAGACAAATGGATCAAGCTGTGTATCAAGGCCACATCTTAAGAGGAACACAGGAGAAAAGCATCCTGACCAGTCTGGTTTGGTCTCCAATATCTAGGACTGATGGCACCTGAAAAATGCTGTCTGGCAAGAACTGCCTAATCAACTTTCTGGCCCAGTCCAGCATCAGGAGAGCCTGCTGAAGAACTAGCACAGCAGGTACCCATTTGATTGAGCTCAGAAGCAAGTTGATCTTTTCAGTCAAAAATACCACATAATAGATGGAGTATATCCAGTCAAGCCACCAGTTCTACAAAGACATATTTCCCTATGAAGAACCAGTCTAGCTGAAGATCAGAGTGATTTGTCTATGTCTCACCCTATATCCAGGGCCACTTTCATAATACTGATGCCCCCTTATCACCTTTGATAGTGTTACCAACCTGGTAACTGCCTCAGGAGACACTCAGAGCATTTTCAACAGCTATCCTGAATGCCTGAGAACTAACTTACACCCTAACTCTGCCTTCTGACTTCCCCGGCTTCCTTCAAATCTCAGCAATAAATTCACTTTAAACAAGGCTTTTCCCATTACCATTTAAAATTTTATGAAATTCGGGGCAGCTAGGTAGTGCAGTGAATAGAGCACCAGCCCTGAAGTCAGGAGAACTTGAGTTCAAATCTGGTCTCAGATAGATTCCCTAGCTGTGTGACTCTGGGCAAATCACTTAACCTCAATTGCCTCAGAAAAAAGCAAAAAAAAAAATCTTTATGAAATTCCTGATACCTGTTAGCATTAATTTCTGCAACAGAGTGGAACCAAATTAGTTCATTATAATTTTACCACATTTATCTGACATTATTTTGTGGCTATTATTCTTTCCATTCCCATTTTTATTATAGAATATGCTACTTTCCTTGCTCAGGTCATTTTGTAGCATTTCCCCCTTATTCCATCTTTATATGTATTGATCATGCTTATTATTTCTTACAACACAGAAATATTTCTTAATATTAAGAGCCCTAAGCCTTTTAAATTAACTTTTTATCTCAAAGTTTCTCTTGCTAGGCATATGCAACAAAAGGATCCCTGACCAAGTAAAAAGCAAAGGAAAGTTTCCAAAAAAACCCAAAATATGCCTAATAGCACTTTTATACTAGCTATGAAATAGAAACAAATTGCACAAAAGAAACTCATTGATAGAAACTTAAAAATGATTATATACATGACATTTACTTTTAAAAATATCTCTATTACCTGTTCCATAATCTCATTTTCTAAGATATATAACTCTGTCTTTTGTATTCCAAAAGAACTTTTCTGTTATAATCCTGTGCTCACATTTTCCCTTCATGTATCTTCCTTGCTCTCAGCATGGAACACATGGCTTCCTGTTGCATTCTTTTAGACTTTAGTTAAATAATTAACATTTAAACAAGTGGGAAAGGGTGTATAGTTTTTTCCCCACATTAAACCTTTAAAATGGGCATTGCAATATTATTATCATTTTTTTTATCAACCTCTCTTTGCAAGGAAGGATTCTGGGAATCACATGGATTGATTCTTACTCTAACTACAGAATGTGTCTCAAGAGAAATCTCCCAAATAAAATTTAAATATGGCATGCAGCTACATTTTCATAAAAAGTGTTTCACAAGATATTGTTTTATTTTCCTCATTGCATTATGTCTGGTGAATCTAGTTTAGCTTGGAAAATTAATAAGACAAAAAAGAATCAACAGGAATTTTTACCAGCTGTAAAATAAGTAAAATTTGGGTGGCTTGAATAACTCCCTCATCCTTTCACACTTCCAACCAGTATTGTTTGTGAGCTAAAACGTTTTAGATGTCATGGGAGTAGTTTGAGTTACTATTGCCTTTGGGTGGATTGACCTTGGACACTGCTCTAGGCCTTTTTGTTGCTGCTCAGTTGTTTTACTGGTCTATGACTCTCCATGACTCCATTAAGATTTTCTTAGTAAATATAATGGAATGGTTTGCCATTTCCTTCTTTTTATTATTTTTTTATAAAGCTTTTTATTTACAAAACATATGAGTGATTTTTCTACATTGACCTTTGCAAAAAACCTTTTTTTCCCAAGCTTTTCCCCTCCTTCCCCCCACCCCTCACCCCTAGATGACAGGTAATCTAATACATGCTAAATATGATAAATTATATGACAAATACAATCCATGTATATATATCTATACAGTCATCTTACTGCACAAGAAATATCAGATCTAGAAAGAGAAGAAGAAAAAACAACCTGAGAAGGAAAACAAAATTCATGGAAATATTCACAGAAAGCTTTAAAATGCTGTGTTGTGGTTCACACTCAGTTCCCACAGGCCTATCTCTGGATGTATACGACTATCTTCATCGCTGAACAACTGGTTTGAATCACATCACTGTTGAAGAGAACCATGTCCATCAGAATTGATCATCGTATAGTCTTGTTGCTGTGTATAATGTTCTCCTGGTTCTGCTGATTTCACTCAGCATCAGTTCATGCAAGTCTCTCCAGGCCTCTCTGAAATCCTCCAGTTGGTCGTTTCTTACACAACAATAATATTCCATAACATTCATATACCATAATTTATTCAACCATTCTCCCATTGATGGGCATCCTTTCAGTTTCCAGTTTCTTGCCACTACAAAAAGGGCTGCCACAAACATTTTTGCACATGTGGGTCCCTTTCCCTCCTTTAAAATCTCTTTGGCATATAGGCCCAGTAGAAACACTGCTGGGTCAAATGGTAAGCACAGTCTGATAACTTTTTGAGCATAGTTCCAAATTGCTCTCCAGAATGGTTGAATCTGTTCCCAGTTCCACCAACAATGTATCAGTGTCCCAGTTTTCCCACATCCCCTCCAACAGTTATCATTATCATTTCCTGTCATTTTAGCCAATCTGACAGGTGTGTAGTGGTATCTGAGAGTTGTCTTAATTTGCATTTCTCTGATCAATAGTGACTTGGAGCACCTTTTCATGTGACCGGAAATAGTTTCAATTTCTTTGTCTGAAAATTGTCTGTTCATATCGTTTGACCAATTATCCATTGGAGAATTGCTTGAATTCTTATATATTTGAGTCAATTCTCTATGTATTTTAGAAATGAGGCCTTTATCAGAACCTTTGGATGTAAAAATATTTTCCCAGTTTACTGCTACCCTTCTAATCTTGTCTGCATTCATTTTGTTTGTACAAACCCTTTTTAACTTGAAGATTTTTGCATCAATATTCATTAAGGAGATTGGTCTATAATTTTCTTTCTCTGTTTTTGTTTTACCTGGTTTAGGTATCAGTACCATGTCTGTATCATAAAAGGAGTTTGGTAGGAGTCCTTCATTCCCTATTTTTTCGAATAGTTTATATAATATCAGAGTTAATTGTTCTTTAAATATTTGGTAGAATTCACATGTAAATCCATCTGGGCCTGGGGATTTTTTCTTAGGGAGTTGATTAATGACTTGTTGTATTTCTTTTTTCTAAAATGGGACTATTTAAGTAATTTATTTCCTCTTCTGTTAATCTGGGCAATCTATATTTTTGTAGATATTCCTCCATTTCACTTAGGTTATCAAGTTTATTGGCATAAAGTTGGACAAAGTAACTCCTGATTGTTGCTCTAATTTCCTCTTCATTGGTGGACAGTTCTCCCTTTTCATTTTTGAGACTAACAATTTGATTTTCCTCTTTCCTTTTTCTAATTAAATTAACTAGAGGTTTATCTATTTTGTTGGTTTTTTCATAAAACCAACTTTTAGTTTTATTTATTAATTCAATAGTTTTTTTACTTTCAATTTTACTAATCTCTCCTTTTATTTTTAGGATTTCAAGTTTGGTATTTGATTGGGGGTTTTTAATTTGTTCTTCCTCTAGCTTTTTTAGTTGCAAGCCCAATTCATTGATTTTCTCTTTTTCTATTTTATGCAAATAAGCATCTAGAGATATAAAATTTCCCCTTATTACCGCTTTGGCTGTATCCCACAAATTTTGGTATGTTGTCTCATTATTGTCATTCTCTTGGATGAAATTAGTAATTGTGTCTGTAATTTGCTGTTTCACCCATTCATTCTTTAGGATAAAATTATTTAGTTTCCAATTGGTTTTTGGTCTATTTTCTCCTGGCCTTATATTGCATGTGATTTTTATTCCGT